>CAUYON010205085.1:0-10834 GCA_963573935.1 Arctocebus calabarensis | reverse complement strand
CAGAGCCTCAAGCTGTCACCCTGGATAGAGTGCGTGGCATCATAGCTCACAGCAACCTGCAATTCCTGGGCTCAAGCGAGTCTCCTGCCTCTGCCTCCCAAGTAGCTGGGACTACAGGAGCCCGCCACAACGCCCGGCCATTTTTTGGTTGCAGCCATCATTGTTGTTTGGAGGGCCCAGGCTGGATTCGAACCCGCCAGCTCAGGTGTATGTGGCTGGCACCTTAGCCCATTGAATCACAGGCGCCAAGCCTTTTTTCCACATTATTAAATGTGAAATAATTTTATTTTAAAGCCTAGTGTCTAAATGTGATAAACAGAGGCTTCCAAAATACATGAGTCAATTCCCTCCAATCAGCTGTCCAGCATAGGAGTACAGAACCTCTTCTCAGGTCAGTAATGCCCGCAGTGGCAGAAAAGTATTTGTCATTAAGACACTCTGACATGGTGTGAAAAACATTGAAATCTGCAAAAGATCCCACGCTGTAAATAAGTGGTTCAGTCGTATCAAGATGAACCAGGTTCAGTATCTTGATGCTCCAAGACAGAAGTCAGGATATGTAATTGTTCCTGGACTTCTCCCCAAAATAACATTGACTTTTTCCTTTTGTCGTAAAGAAAAGCACATATAACCAAGATTGTTATGGTCTCCAGGATCAACTTACTTTTTTTTTTTCTCTTTTGGTAATAGAATCACCATGAATTTTAGTAAAGCTCATGACACCCAGATAGCAGCTATATTTCCCAGCCTCTCTTGCAGCTAAGTGTGTAGGCCTATGATTAATTTCTCACCAATGAAATGTGAATGGAAATGATTTGTGTGAAGTCTCTGTCACTACCTTAAAAGAAAAATCTTTCCCTCTGCTTCCTTTCTTCCCCATTCACAAAAACTGGATGCAGAGGTGGTTGGTGTTAGACCAGTCCCAACAAAGTGGTCAACAACATCCCAGGGCAGTGCTTAATGTGTATAAGAACCACCTGGGTCTTGTTAAAATGCAAATTCTGATTCGTTGGGTCTGGGACCAACTGAGATTCTGTAATGCTAACAAGCTCCAAGGTACTGCTCATGATGCTGTTCTGAAGACTGTGCTTTGAGTAGCAAGGTCTTAAGGGACAGTGAACCAGCAAGATGGAAGGAACCCAAGTTCCCAGAGGAGCTCTGAATAGAGCTCCCTATTCAACTCTGTCTGCCCCCTCCCCCATTAGATTTGAGTCACAGTATTTTGTGCTTCTTTTGCTACAGCAGCTTGGTATGTGCCCCAACTAGTATATCACCTAAGCAGAAGGGGGATGGATGGTCAATCTGGAGGCTCAGAGGATGGGAATGTGCTGGGGTGGGGGGTGTGTCTCTAACCTAATAAGGGTACCTGGCATTTAGTTTGCCAGCCTCTCTTTTGTTAGCAAAGATGATAGTTCAATTGCTGTAGCAAGAAAGATGACCAGTGCTTGCTGCTTCGGCAGCACATATACTAAAAATTGGAATGATACAGGGATTAGCATGGCCCCTGTGCAAGGATGACACGCAAATTCATGAAGTGTTCCATATTAAAAAAAAAGAAAGAAAGAGAGATAACCAGTACAGCTCCCTGATTCTGATTTCCTTGTTCAACAGCTTGCTCATTAAAAATGTATTTCTCATAGAGATATTGTATTTCCATAGGCTCAGAATACATCAGTGAGTGAATGCCAGAGTTGTGATGGTTGCATAAACTGGCATTCTGCTTTCTATGTCAGTCTTTTGGAGTCAGACAGCATGAGTCTGTCTCCTAGACACTGTCTGCTTCTGTGTGCACTAGGTAGAACAGAGTTCCTTCAATCTGCAGAGCTGAAAATCATATGATGTCTTCTGTGACTCACTGCTGTGCTGGGAAGTCTTGCCTGGAAGCCAGCCAGCCAGGCCACCAACCCACTGCTTTCGAACAATCACAGGGCATTTCTCTCCCAGGTCAGCACACTCAAAAGAAGCATTTAATGTTTTGCACAGAATCCCTCTAAACCAGAGGCCCAAGAGGTATGCTATCGCCAGAAGAGCATTATCCTAGGGGTCAGAGGAGGTGAGTTCCACCCTTGCTACTAACTAGCTTAGTGGTCACAGACTGTTTAAGCAATTTCGTCACCTGTAAAATAGGGTTGATCATACTGATGATTAAATGGAATAAAACATAAGCATACACCTAACATAATGCCTGACATTTAATAAGAAGTGTCAATAAATGTTAGTTTTCTTCCTTGCTTCTACTACTTTATAATGATACAGACCCATTCTAGACGCACCCTCCACCCCCTCCTCCTTTTATCAGGTGTCTGGAAGGGCTAGTGGTCAAGATAGTGCTGATGATAATTCTAGCAGAGACCATAGTGATATAGGAAAATCGGTGCCAGATTTTACCAGGGAAATTTAGTTTTCAACATTCTTCCCTTACCCCTAAAGAAAAGAGGAAAGGAAACGGTAAAAAGATTGAGTAGCAGTGGTCACAGAAGTCTGAAGAACACCAGCAGAGGGTGATGACTTAGCGGCCAAGAGAAGAAAACATTTCTAAGAGGGAGTGATCAAAATGTCGCAGAAGGTCAAACCAGCTTAACTACAGAGAAATCAAGTAAAACAAAGACTAACTGTCAATTAGACATAGTAACTTGGAGACTACTGATGGCTTTAACAAGAGCGTTGCCGTGGAACTGGGCGGGAAGCCCAGGTAAACAGAGTGTAGGAAAAAAGAAAGTAGACCAGAAGGGTTTGGACGAGTGTTTTCAAGCTTGGCTTTGAAGGGAAGGGAAGTGGTAGGACAGTGGTTATTAGAGGACATAGGATCGAGAATGTTCATTTGCTTTGACTGGAGGGCACAACACAAGCTATAATACTCGCTGGGGAGGTGACAAGAAAAATACAGAAGACAGAAGATAGTGGAGAAAGAGAGGTTCCTGGGGAGCGAGAGTCTGGGACCCGGGCCTAGAGACAATCCTAGACGAAGGGGACACGCCTTTTGTTGTAGCAGGAAAGGGCGGCGTGAAGACACAGGCCCACTGGTAGGTTTGGAGCCAGGAAGTTGGGAGAGGGCTCCTGGGATGACTTCCGTTTTCTCCGTGAAGGAGGAATTTAGTTTGTCTTTTGAAAGGAAAGAGAGGGAGGGTTACATGGTGAAAGGAAGTGAAGAAGGTAAGAAAAAAATAGCATCTGGAACAGGAAGAAAGAACTGGCCTGAGAAACGTAGTAAGACTGCAGAGCAGTGCTGAGGGTGCAGGGGGGGATGACTGAATTTCTACTGGTAACAATCTGCAGGGCTCTGCTTTCCTACAGGCCCTGAGAGCAAACAGCTGGGTTTTCCCATCATGTAGCACAACCACGTGCTCGTAAGGACTTCATAGCTGGCTTTAGAAGTGTGATGGGAGGGACCCTGGTTTGTAGTAGTGACAGATTTTGAGCTACCAAGGTGATGCCCCTGAACTCAGATCAGCGAAGAGAAGCCCAGTGGCACACTCTTACATTCTATTCCCATCACTCAGCTCCGATGGATAGAAAACAGTAAAATAATTAGGAAGTGATGAGTTTTCATTTCATTGTTTTGACCTTTGTTTTTGTATGCTTTTCTTAATTGTAAGTTTATATCATTCAACATTTAATAACTGTTTTAACACCAGCTTGCAAAATTCTTTTTTTTTTTTGAGACAGTCTCATTCTGTTGTCCAAAGGCTAGAGTGCCGTAGCATCAACCTAGCTCACAGCAACCTCAAACTCCAAGGGGTTCAAGCGATCCTCCTTCCTCCAGAACAGCTAGGACTACAGGTGCCCGCCACAATGCTTAGCTAAATTTCTTTAAATATGTAATAAAGATGGGGTCCTACTCTTGCTCAGCCTGGTCTCGAACTCCTGAGCTCAAGGGATCCTCCTGCCTTGGCCTCCCAGAATGCTAGGATTACAGGCATAAGCCACCACACCTGGCTGCAGAATTCTTGAAATTATACATAATTTAATTTATGTTATATAATAGTATACAATCATCTCTTTCAAGACAGCACGGCTGGCTCCACCATGCCACTGGTTGTAGAAAACCAACCAGAAATGCCTAGGCAAAAGAGTAGAAGGGGCGGGAGGGAGTGAAAGCATAAATGCCCAGATTGCTTTTTGGTGGAGAAGCCTGAGTTCACTATGGAACTGAGTTTCTCTCACTGTACTAAAAATAGTTTATAGGCTAAGCACATTGGCTCACACCTGTAATCCTGGCACTCTGGGAGGCCGAGGTGGGCCAATTGCTTGAGCTCAGGAGTTCGAGACCAGCCTGAGTCAGAGTGAGATCCTTGTCTCTAAAAATAGCTGAGTGTTGTGGGGAGCAGCTGTAGTCCCCCCTACTCAGGAGGCTGAGGCAAAAGAATCACTTGAGCCCAAGAGTTAGAGGTTAGGGCAGAGCCTGTGGCTTAACGGAGTAGGGCGCTGGCCCCATATGCCGAAGGTGGTGGGTTCAAACCCAGCCTGGCCAAATACTGCAAAAAAAAAAAAAAAAAGAGTTGGAGATTACTGTGAGCTGTGATGCCACAGCACTGTACCAAGGGTGACAAAGTGAAACACTGTATCAAAAAAATAAATTAATGAAATAAATAAATAATAACAAAAATAGTTTCCCAAGGTCTTATGAAGTGGATGAGAAGACACGGTGAGGTGAGAGAGGGTGCTGAAGGGAGGGGCAGGGTGATAGACTGTGGGCCCAGACGGAGGAAGCCTGGGCCCCTGGACAATGTCGGAGGAGAGTCACCCCTGCAAAGGTAAAGCCACCTGGGAGACTTGCTGTTGGCAGTTCTGTGTTTTGCTGCAGGTTGGCAGTGACATATTAATATTTGGCAAGACGGAAGCGCTTTGGGATTCTAAAATTACCCTGGGGAATAAATGCCTGTACCTAAGTCTCTATTTTTCGTTCGGCCGAGAACCCACCACCTTCAATATATGGGGTTGGTGCCCTACTCGCTGAGTCACAGGCGCCGCCCTTTCTAAGTTTCTATTTTCAAGAAGATTACTGATTTAGTTTATTCAACTTAGAATTGTTTTTTGTTTTTTGTTTTTTTGCTTAAAAATTTCTACACAGGGCACAAGAATAATTTTGATTTAATTCTATTCAATATACTCTTCTGATATCAGAAAGTCACTTTCCACAAACGAACGAACCCATTATGGAGTCAGTTTGGCTTTATAACCATGACTGCGTGTAATTCAGAATCATGTCTGGTGTGAGAGACCTCAGCAGGCAGCATTTGCACTCTGTTCAGAGAAAAATATTTCAGAGAGTAGCTGTATCGTCAACCTCTCTCTGTCTGCAAAAATTCTGCCTATTCAATCTGCAGTTGCAATCCCAAAGAAGACAGGCAGAGATGTCATGAGGTTTAATCGGGTATTAGAAACAGTAATAATAATAATACTAAGAGGAGAAGCTTAGGGAAAATAGACAAAATTTGGCGGCACCCATAGCTCAGTGGGTAGGGTGCTGGCCACATATACCCAGGTTGGCAGGTTTGAACCCAGCCCAGGCCAGCTAAACAACAATGACAAATCCAACAAAAAAAATAGCCAGGCATTGTGGCAGGCACCTGTAGTCCCAGCTACTTGGGAGGCTGAGGCAAGAGAATCGCTTAAGCCCCAGAGTTTGAGGTTGCTGTGAGCTGTGATGCCACTACACTCTATCAAGGGCAATGCAGTAAGACTTAGTCTCAAAAAAAGAAAAGAAAATAGACATATTTGCTAATATGTGTAAAATCCAGTATCCATAGTGCAGTAGTTCCTAGAGCAATAAAATCATGGGGGACACAGGACGTGGGGAGGAGACTGGCAGATAACACATTGTTGCTACGGCAGGACATTGAAAAGAAATGGCGTTGCTGTCATTATCATTTCATAAAAGAAGGACATTTCAACAACAAATAGGTGGTAAGAAAATAATCTTTGAATAAAAGTCCTTTAAAAATAATACATTTAGTCTGTAGGAAAACTGAGTCCGTTGTTTTTATTTTTCTCATTTTGGGCTTAGTGGTGAAAGCATCCTTCCAAATCAGTACAGAACATTGATATTTCAGGGTTTTGTTTTTTTTTTAAATGTTGTAATTCTTTCTTTTACTTTTACCTTTTTTTTTTTTTTAAGAGATAGGGCTGTCATCTGGGCTAGAGTTCAGTGGGGTCATCACAGCTCCCTGGAACCTCAAACTCCTGGACTCAAGCAATCCTCCTGCCCCATGCTCCCAAATAGCTGGGACCACACCTGGCCAATCTTTTTCTGGTTTTGGTAGAAACAAAGTCTTACTCTTGTTCAGGATGCTCTTGAACTCCTAACCTCACGTGATCCTCTCATCTCGGCCTTCCAGAGAGATTGGATTACAGGCATGAGCCACTGCATCCAGCCTTTTTTACCTTTTTGATAAGTTCTTGATATTTTGCTACCAAAAAAATAAATTAAAAGGGAAAGAAAGAAAAAGAAATAAAAGGGGCAGTGTGACGTTTGTAGCTTCTTTAAAAAGGAAAAAAGAACTATTGGGGTTTCCCATGGCTGTGATAGGAAGAAGGAAGATGTGATCAGGAGGAAAGTTTTCACGGCCTCAGTCTGGCTTTCTGGGGAGAGTGTATCTTTAAGGGCTAGACCGGCCTAGGTTTAAGTCCCAGCCCTGCTACTTACAAACTGGGAGATCCAAGCAAATCACTGAACTTTATATTTCGCTTCAAAAGTAGGATGCTGGGGCGGTGCCTGTGGCTCAGTGAGTAGGGCGCCGACCCAATATACCGAGGGTGGGGGGTTCAAACCCGGCCCCACCAAACTGCAAAACAAAAACAAAAACAAACAAAAAAAATAGCCAGGTGTTCTGGAGGGCACCTGTAGTCCCAGCTACTCAGGAGGCTGAGGCAAGAGAATTGCCTAAGCCGAGGAGTTGGAGGTTGCTGTGAGCCGTGTGATGCCATGGTGGATGCTTTATCATCCACCGAGGGTAATAAAGTCAGACTCTGTCTCTACAAAAAAAAAAAAGAAAAAGTAGGATGCTGATAGGTACCTCCCAGGTAGGTGGTCATGATGATTTTATGACCTAAACTATGTGAAGAACCCAGTTGGGTGGTTAGTACTCAATAATTGCTTGGTCTCATCTGTTCTCTTCCCCACATTTCTTTTTTTAAAATGATAATAACAGAAAGTGGTAAAACCTTCTTTTTACAATCCTGAACTAAGTTTTGTTTGGTGGCCCCATTCCCTCTGGACACACGCACACAAACTTCACCACTCATGTCAGTTTTTCTGGTCCAGGGACTGCTGTGCTAACACTGCCATCCCATAGGCATTTTCTTTTTCTTTTTTTTTTTTAAGACAGAGCCTCAAGCTATTACCCTGGTTAGAGTACTGTAGTATCACAGCTCACAGCAACCTCCAACTCCTGGGCTCAAGCTATTCTCCTGCCTCCACTTCCCAAGTAGCTGGGACTATAGGCACCCGCCACAATGCCCAGCTATTTTTTGGTTATAGTTGTCATTGTTTTTTTTTTTTTTTTTTTTAGACAGAGCCTCAAGCTGTCACCCTGGATATTGTGCTTTGGCTTCACAGCTCACAGCAACCCCCAAATCCTGGGCTCAAGCGAGTCTCCTGCCTCCGCCTCCCTAATAGCTGGGACTACAGGCACCCGCCACAACGCCCGGCCATTTTTTGGTTGCAGCCGTCGTTGTCTGGCGGGCCCTGGGGCTGGATTCTAACCCATCAGCTCAGGTGTACGTGGCTGGCGCCTGAGCCCGTTGAGCCACAGGCACCGAGCCTATTCAGTGGTTTTAAAAAATGTATACATAAGGTTGTATAACCATCACCACTACTTAATTCCAAACTTTTATCATCCTAAAAAATAAGCCCCCTTATCTATTAGCAGTTACTCCCCATTTCCCTTTCTCCACAGCTTCTGACAACTACTGATCTACTTTTTATCCTTATAGATTTACTTTTTATGGCCATTTCACATTGATGGACTCATACAATATAATATGAGGCCTTTTGTATCTGGTTTTTATGTTTTCAAGGTTTATTTGTGTTGCAGTGTGTCAGTACTTTATTTCTGAATGAAGGGCTGAATAACAGGCATTCTATTATATGGACATGCCATTTAGTTTCTCTATTCATCAGCTTATGGACATTAGGTTGTTTCCACTTTTTGTATTTTTCTGCTTTTTTGTTTATTTATATGAAAATCTGTGTATAAAAGTTTTTCTGTAAATATGTTTCCAATTCTCTGGGCATATGGTAACTCTATTTTTAACTTTCTGAGGAACTGTTAAACTGTTTTCCATCAAAGCCGTACCATTCCATATTCCCACTAGTAATGTATGAGAATTCCAATCTCTCCATATCTTTGCCAACCTTTATTATTATCTTTTTATTATAATTACACTTACCTAGTAAGTGTGAAGTAGTTTCTTGTTATGGTTTGAGTTGTATTTCCCTAAAGACTCTGGTTACATTTTAAGTGACATATATTCTTTTAATTAATGGTAAGCAGCAAATGTTCTCTTTTTTAAAAAATTGATTATTAGTTTTTAGAGACAGGGTCTTTCTCTGTTGCCTTCTGGAATGCAAAGGCATAGTCATAGCTCGCTGCAGCCTTGAACTTATCCTGGGCATAAGCGATCCTCCTGCCTCAACCTTCTCAGTAGCTAGGATTACAGGCACATATGACCATGCCTGGCTAATTTTTTTTATTTTTGTAGAGGCAGGTCTCACTACATTGCTCAGACTGATCTCAAAATCCAAGCCTCAAGTGAACCTCTGCCTTGGTCTCCAGAGGAATATTTTATGCTTTCCAAGTCACATATAGTCTATGTTGCTTTGTTTTTTGTTTCTTTTGAAAAAAACAACCCTTTAAAAAGCAAAAACTATAATTAGCTTAAGGGCCACACAACACATGCCTTGAAACACAGTTTGGCAACCTCCCATCTAATTGTTTCATAATTAGCCTTGCTTTCTCTATCAACGTCAACTTTGCTGAAAGCAGGCCAATGACTGTTTTGAATTCTCTCAGAGATTTGCACAGGGAATACAAGAACAGAGATTTAAAAAATGTTTGAACTAAACTTCTTGCACAAAGCATGTCCTCAATTGAAAAAAATATGCATCTACCCACAGGCATTACAAAAAATAAAGCAACTAGTTTTTAAAATAACTGTAAGTACAAAGTCATTTTTTTTTTTTTTGAAATTGGATAGCTTAAGAATATTGTAAAAACTGGAGAAAGAATCTTTCATTCTAACCTGTGAGTCAAAATTACTAACAACTGACTTGTTAAAATGACTTTCTGGCACCAGAACAAGGACATACTTCTGAAACCAATATTTCTAAATCCCCAAACTACACATAAGATTAAAATTATAGTAATACATGTATAATGTGGCAGAACTTGCTATCTGCTCCTCTTACTTGATATACAGCTAAAACAAACAAACAACAAAAAGGTAGGAGCACAGAGGATGTTTAGGGTATGAAACTATAATGTGGATTCATGTCATTACATATTTGTCCAAACCCACAGAATGTACAACACCAAGAGTAAGCCATGGTAAACTATGGACTCTGGTGAGAAAGTGCCAATGTATGTTTATTAATACTACTTTGGTGGGGAATTGATAATGTAGGTGGCTGTGCATATGTCAGGGCAGAAGGTATATGGAAAATCTCTGTATCTTTGCTTGGTTTTGTTGTGAAACTACTCTAAAAAAAGTTAAGTCTATTTTTAAAAAAGGTATATACTTTTGGCAAATGTAAAAAAAACCCAGCAATTTCAACAATCTGAATTTTTCATTCTGGAAATTATAAGTAGATCACATAGAAAAAATGATTCTATATAGAAACTCTTTAATGTACCAGAATAAAAACTAATGTAAGATATAGCAAACAAAACTATCTTTGGGCAAGCAAATGAATTTCTTCAAAGCCCAGAGTTTTCATTTTTAACAATGAGTGAGACCATCTGTCCTATCTTTTTTCATAGAATTGTGAAAATAAGACAAAGTTTGTAAAAAATCATTCTCCAAATATTATTCATAATATTGTTAGAAGAATTCTAAGCCAAAACCAAGTTTTCAGCATCAAAATAGTATAACCAAGAGTTCTCTCCGTTTTCAGAGTTACAACAAGTACTTTTCCTAATATTCCTAATGACATCAGTGTACACTGTGGTAATTCTTTAAGCCTTTCTAACAGAGGAAGGGAAATCAGCTCAAACTGGTCTCGTACTCTGAATGGCATAAAGGTTAACCAAGTGCACAAAAGCATTCAGACCGGTTCCTCAGGTCTTAGGAATCTAAGACAATATTCATTCTTATGCACCTTTAGATTATTCCAACTAAAATGAATAATGTATTAAATATTCTCCTAAATACTAACTGCTACTAAAATTTCTATGGGAATCAAAAAATAACCTCAAAAATTAAGTCAGAGGGCAGTGCCTGTGGCTCAATGACTAGGGCGCAACTCAATGAGTACAGCACCAGCCCCATATACTAAGGGTGGCGGGTTTGAACCTGGGCCCCGGCCAAACTGCAGCAACAACAACAACAACGGCTCGGTGCCTGTGGCTCAACGGGCTAAGGCACCAGCCACGTACACCTGAGCTGGCGGGTTCAAATCCAGCCCAGGCTTGTCAAACAACAATGACAGCTGCAACCAAAAAAAATGGCCGGGTGTTGTGGAGGGCGCCTGTACTCCCAGCTACTTGGGAGGTGGAGGCAGGAGACTTGCTTGAGCCCAGGAGTTGGAGGTTGCTGTGAGCTGTGATGCCACAGCACTCTATCCAGGGTGACAGCTTGAGGCTCTGTCTCAAAAAAATAAAATTCTATAATACCA
>CAUYON010205082.1:0-14836 GCA_963573935.1 Arctocebus calabarensis | reverse complement strand
ACCATGAGCTTCTCTTCTCCCACTCTGAAGGTTGTCTATTGGCTTCGCTGTGTCCTTAGCTGTGCAGAAGCAGCAGCTTCTTTTTTTTTTTTTTTTGAGACAGAGCCTCAAGCTGTCACCCTGGATAGAGTGCCGTGGCATCACAGCTCACAGCAACCTCCAATTCCTGGGATCAAGTGAGTCTCCTGCCTCCGCCTCCCAAGTAGCTGGGACTACAGGCGACCACCACAACGCCCGGCCATTTTTTGGTTGCAGCCGTCATTGTTGTTTGGCGGGCCCGGGCTGGATTCGAACCCACCAGCTCAGGTGTACATGGCTGGCGCCTTAGCCTGTTGAGCCACAAGCGCCGAGCCAGAAGCAGCAGCTTCTAAGCTTGATCAGTTTCCCTTTATTTATTTTTTTTGAGACAGAGTTTTGGTTTGTTGCTCTTCGTAGAGTGCCATGGCCTCACAGCTCACAGCAACCTCAGATTCCTGGGTTCAAGCCTCAGCCTTTCAAGTAACTGGGACTACAGGTGCCCACCACAACGCCCAGCTATTTTTAGAGGCGAGTTCTTGCTCTAGCTCAGGCAGTTCTTGAACTGGTGAGCTCAAGCAATCTGCCTGCCTCGGCCTCCCAGAGTGCTGGGATTATAGCACCCTTTATTGATTTTTGTTGATGCTGCCACTGCCAATGGGGTCTTCTTAATAAAATCTTTCCTCAGGCCAATATTGTTCAGAGTTTTAAATCTTTCATCTAGCATGAGTTAATTTTTTGTAAATAGTGAGAGATGCGGGTCTAGTTTCAGCCTCTTACACGTGGCTAACCAGTTCTCCCTACGCCATTTATGAAATTTATTAAATTCTTTTCCCCAGTGTGTGTGTATGCGTGCTTTTGCTTGGTTTATTGAAAATCAGATGACAATATGAGGCTGGTTTCATCTCTAGGTTCTCTATTCTGTTCCATTGATCTATATCTCTATTTTTATGCCAATACCATGCTGTTTTGCTCACTACAGACTTACAGTGTAACCTGAAGTCTAATAACATGATGCCTTCTGATTTGTTTTGTTTTTTTTTTTTGAGACAGTCTTGCTTTGTAGCCCTCAGTAGAGTGCTATAGCGTCACAGCTCACAGCAACCTCAAACTCTTGGGCTTAAGCAATTCTCATGCCTCCGCCTCCCAAGTAACTGGGATGACAGGCACCAGCCACAATACCCCGCTATTTTTAGAGATGAGGTCTCGCTCTGGCTTGGGCTGGGTCGAACCTGTGAGCTCAGGCAATCCACCCACCTAGGCCTCCCAAGTGCTGGGATTATAGGCGTGAGCCACCGCGCCCAGCCAGATTTGTTTTGATTTCTTAGAATTGTGTTGGCTCTTCAATGTTTTTGTTTTGAACCCACCACCCTGGGTATATGGGGCCGGTGCCCTACTCCTTTGAGCCACAGGCACCGCCCTCTTTAGTTTTTTTTTTTTAATTCCATATGAAAAGAAAAATTTGGGCGGTGCCTGTGGCTCAGGGAGTAGGAAACCGGCCCCATATACCCAGGGTGGTGGGTTCAAACTCGGCCCCGGCCAAATTGCAACAAAAAAATAGTTGGGCTTTGTGGAGGGTGCCTGTAGAGAAGAGAGAATTGCCTAAGCCCAAGAGCTGGAGGTTGCTGTGAGCTGTGACACCATTGCACTCTAAAGTGAGACTCTGTCTCTAAAAAAACAAAAAGAAAGAAAGAAAAGAAAAATTATGTTTTCAAGTTCTTTAAAATATGACATTTTAATGAGGATTGCATTAAAACTGTAGATCACTCTGGGCAGTGTACACATTTTAACAATGTTGATTTTTCCCAGCCATGAGCATGGTATGTTCTTCCATTGGTTAACGTCTTCTGCTATTTCTTTTCTTAGAGTTTCATTGTTCTCTTTGTAGAGCTCCTTCACATGCTTGTTAGGTATACTCCGAGGTATTTCATTTTCTCCGAAGCTGCCATGAAGCTACCATGTGATCTGACTTGTCAGCTTGACTGTTGTTGGCACATATGAAGGCTACTGATTTGTGGACATTGACTTTATATCCCTGCAGCCGGGTGAGGTGAAGAGAGCACCTGAGGAGAAGTACCAGGGTCCAGGAGCCCTGGCGGTGATGGGCATCCCCATTACAGCTGCATACCACATGGCCAGGCTCCTGCCCTGTTGCCCCAACCTCCGCCCCTCCCCCTCCAGCAACTGCGGATCCCACCTGAGTCTCTCCAAGGCCTGCTCTGGTCTGAATGTGCAGGAGACATTCACCATCTATGTACTCCTGGGTCCCACTATCAGCTGGGACTTTTTGGCAACTGATTTTTGTGAAGAGACAGCATATTCTAGAACAAGGGAGCAATTCATCATGCATTCACCCACTTGTCCACCCACCCATCCATCCTACAGACCTACATTAAGCCCCAGCTCTTTGCCCACCCCTGTGCTAGGTAACAGGAGACAAAGATGCAGGACACACAATCCCCTCTCAGAGAATGTACCTTCCAGGGGAAAGAAGACATGAACAGAGGACCAGATGAGGATGCAAAGAAATGGCCAGTCTGTGGTCCACATCCTGTAGGGACAAGTGAAGGCCCGAGGACATCGGCCTGACAAAGGTGAGACTGTGGGAATTGGCAGTTGCTGTAACGGCCGGGAAGGGAGTGGGAGGACAGAGGGCAGAGAGGCCTCACAGTGAGATCACGGTAGCCGCACTGGAGGAGGCCCCTGGAAAGTCAGGAGGGGTGACTGCTAAGTGGGTGCTGGGAGAGGGTCGCATGTATGGTTACTGGCCACAGAGTTGAAGGTGTGGCAGTGAGAGTGTGTGTTTGGGGAGGGACGCTGGAGTTTCTTATAGTAGTAATCAATAGGATAAGTGCATTAAATATTAACAACCAAACAGCTGAGAATGGTTATACTTCTGACCAAGATGGAGTAACAGGGACTGAATTTACCCTCTTTGCTGATGCAGCTAAACTGGACAACATAAATGAAACATTTGCTCTCAAAATACTAGACACTTGGCTTGGCCCCCGTGGCTCAGTGGTTAGGGCACTGGCCACATACACTGGGGCTAGTGGGCTCGAACCTGGCCTGGGCCTGCTAAACAACGACAACTATGGCTCGGCACCTATAGCTCAAGCAGCTAAGGCACCAGCCACATACACCAGAGCTGGCAGGTTCGAATCCAGCGTAGGCCTGGCAAACAATGACAACTACAATTGAAAAATAGCCAGGCATTGTGGCGGGCACCTGTAGTCCCAGCTACTTGGGAGGCTGAGGCAAGAGAATCACTTAAGCCCAAGAGTTTGAAGTTCTTGTGAGCTGCAATGCCACAAGCACTCTACCAAGGGTGGTGACATACTGAGACTCTGTCTCAAAAAAAACCCTAGAGATTAACCAGTGAAGGACAGGAAATCACCTTGACTCCAGGCACTTCAAAATCTTGCTGGAATAATATAGGCTAAAACTTAAAAGTAAGTATAATCCCAGCAATCTGGGAGCCTGAGGCAGGAGGATCAACTGAGGCCAGGAGTTCAAAACCAGCCTGGGCAAAATAACAAGACCGTGTCTTTGGAAAAAACAAACAAAACTTTTCAAAAGAATTAGCCAGTTCTGATGGCCCTACTCTGGAGGCTGAAGTAGGAGGTCCCTTGAGCCCAGGAGTTCGAAGTTGCAGTGGTACCCAGCCTTGGAGGACTTTTCAGGGTCATTCTTCAGAAGGTCTCATCCCTTCTCCGAGCCCCAAAGCACACTGTTGGTGCCTCCACGCACCCATGTGCGCATCCCTTCCCGCACTCCGCCTACAGGGCACTCCCCACGCACCCATGTGCGGCGCACCCCTTCCCGCACTCCGCCTACAGGGCACTCCCCACGCACCCATGTGCGCACCCCTTCCCGCACTCCGCCTACAGGGCACTCTCCACGCACCCATGTGCGCGCCTCCCTTCCCGCACTCCGCCTACAGGGCACTCCCCACGCACCCATGTGCGCGCCTCCCTTCCCGCACTCCGCCTACAGGGCACTCCCCACGCACTGGCCCAGCCCCCAACCGCAGACGATGCTAAATTTTGCTCAATGTATTTACTAAGACATAACGTGGCGGGAGACACGACACAGGCACACAAGCACCTCTAATACAGAAAGAGCACAGGGAGAGGGAGCGTCTGGGACGCAGTGTTGGGGCGCAGGTGCTCCCCGGGTTGCCAGCGGCCCTGCGCACCGGGGACCACCCGGTGGGCCGCTCCCTCCGGGCCGGGCCTCTTGGAAGGAGTGGGCTAGGTGGTGCTGAGTGCGACAGCGCGACATCTGCACCGCTGAGGGCCACCCACCCCACCCCGGTAATGAATGACACGCAAGATTCGCTATCAATGTGAATGAAATAGGAATATTCTCGGGTTCAGCCAGACAGGGCCCTGACTTCTGAACTTTTGCACTTTTCCTGGGAGGAGAGGGTAGTGACTGCCTCTCGCCTCCCACACCGCCGTCCCCAGGTCCGGCTGGCTCTGCGCTAACTCTGCGCAAACCGTGCCCAGCAGTCGCACCTCCGCGAGGCGGCGGCGCGGTTGCCTAGTAACGCCACGTGTCTCCACAGGGCTTCCTGGGCCCTGTAGTGCTCCGGCCGCCTCGCCTAGGCCAACCGCGCCGGGCGAGACTACCACTCCCAGGAGCCCGCGCGGCGCAGCGGGGCGGAGCCTGGAGGGCGGGTCCACCAGCAACCGCACGCTGGGTCCCGGGGGCGCAGAGAAGATGGCGTCGCGGAAGGTGCTGGCTGGTGCGTGCGGGCTCCCGGCGCTGCTGCTGGTGCTGCTGCTCGGGCCCTGGCCCGCGGCGAGCCACGGCGGCAAGTACTCGCGGGAGAAGAACCAGCCCGAGCCGCCCTTGAAGCGCGAGGCCGGGGAGGAGTTCCGCATGGAGAAGCTGAACCAGCTGTGGGAGAAGGCCCGGCGGGTGAGCGGGGGCGGCCAAGCGGGGGTGGCCGAGAGGAGGCCCAAGCGGCGGGATCCCGCACTGACCGGTGGTGCCAGTCGCGGCCTCCGCTGGGGCTCGAGCCCTGCTTGTCCTTGGCGCAGCATCCCCAAGTGTCAGGTGGCGCCCTGCAGCGGGAGAGGGACCCAGTCGCAGACGTGATTTGCCCATAGCCGCGGAGACCATGGTGCTGGCCAGCGCCCCGAGAGCTGTAGCGCGGCTCAGTGCCCCTGAAGGCTGAGATCCCCGAAGGTTAACGTTGCCACTGCCGCTGAACTGAGCCAGTTCTCCAAAGTTAGAGGTAGAACCAATAGATCTCAGGTCTCCTGCCTTCCGGGCCTTTACCGCTTCTGTCACTTTATGTCTCCGTATGTGGGAATAAGAACATGACGATGGGCCCAAAGGCTCATGCAGGGACAGCAGAAAGCCCAGAAGCAGACTACCGTTGTTATTTTGGGCGAGGGGCATGGGATCAGTTTAGAACACAAGACGGAGGGTATGTCCAAGGTCAGGCTTAGAAGACTATCTAATCTGACATTTTTGATGTAGATACTGAAGCCCTGAGGGGCAAGAGCATCCCCAAGGTCACTCAGCCAGTCTGAGTTGAATTGGGACTGCAGCTTCCTAATTGGAATGTGACCTGAGCTCTCTTCATTAACATGATGAAGGCAAAAGTTTTTGTTTGGTGAATTGGGTATTCGCAAACTTTGACCCGCCCCTTCTGGACCTGAGTCTCAACCTCTCTAAAATGACAGGGTCAGATTAGGTTCTGTGTGAAGTGTTCCACTTTTAAATATTTGAGTCTTTGAGAAGGAGAGTAAATAATTTGTAAAATAAGAACTACACTTTGGAACAAAAAAGAGGAAATACTTTGGGGAGAAAGAGGTGGAGGGAGGCCGACAGTTGGGAGGAAGAATCTGCAGGGGCAGTGGGGATGGATGGCAGCTCAGCTACCCCCTTTATTCCCAAACCTTTGTCCTTGAGGACTCTGGGGAGGGCGTAGCATCTGAGCCCCATTGCATGGAGTTTGGCCTGCAGAGGTGGGAGAGAGCCCTGGGGCTTGGAGAGGCAGGGCTGCTTCCTGGAGGAAGGGGCTCTGGCGAGGATAGGGGCTGCATTTCAGCATATTTTGTATATCTTCCCCACTTTCAGAGAGCCTTGTACGCAGGTAGGCAGACCAGTGAAGGACCTCTGCTTTTCCTTCTAGAATCTAGATAATAGAAACTTAAAGGGGGTGGTGGGAGCAGGGTGCCAGATGTGAGCCATCCACAGTGACCTGGCAATTTCATTGTGAAGATTGTTTGTGGTGTTGTTATTTTTCTGAGACGGGCTTCATGCTTCACCTCTTGCTACTAAGAGGGCAGGGTCCTGAGCTGGGCAGGAGGTAGGGGTTATAGACAATCCACAGAGGCAGAAAATTGTTTGTGCGCTTCTTACCTGCCCCACCAAGGACGGCCTTAAGGTCCCGAGGTGGGGTCTCATTGCACAGACCTGAGTGGCAGGTCATAGCCTATGGTGAATACTGCCTTTACAGGGTGGCTTTCATCTCGCCCCTTGTCACCAGTGCTCTCAGCCTCTTGTAACTTTCCTTCACCAGCCAGGAGGATTTTGTCCTTTCTGTAATTTGCTTGATAGAAACATTAAGCATTTCTTTGTTTTTGAAATACAAAATTGCATTCCTTAGGGAGATGTCAGGTTTGGGGTAATAGAGAGTGTCTGCCTAAGTCTTGACCGCCTCTTTTCCTTCCAGCATGCCTTTGTGGACCTGGGGACTCAGGTGCCATGGTGGACCTCTGAGAAGACACTGAAACACTTTCATTGTGTGAGACAGGACCAGGGAATTGTTGCTTCATCCACATGGCATCTAAGTCTTGACTTCCTGTTTCACAGGCATGCTTAGGTGGTGGGGCCTGGGGTTGCTTCTTCCCAGTCTGGCAGTGCTGACACATTTCCTCTGTGTGGTAAGGCCCCTGAGCAGTGGCAGGAGCCAAGGGCTGTCCTTGGAGCTTTGGGCTGGGGGAGCTGAGCAAAGGTTTCTCTTGGGAAGCTTCGCGGGCAGCCTCTGTAGGCCTCAGGTCTGAGACTTTCTCCCTTTTAGAGTTGCTGTTTGTTCTGGTGATACTGAGAAGAGCAGTTTTGGGTTTTTTTCCCCCACTTTGTCACCCTTGGTAGAGTGCTGTGGCGTTACAGCGCACAGCAACCTCAAACTCTTGGGCTTAAGCAATTCTCTTGCCTCAGCCTCCCAAGTAGCTGGGACTACAGGCACCCGCCACAACGCTTCACTATTTTTTGTTGCAGTTATGGTTGTTTAGCTCGCCTGGGCCTGGCTTGAACCTGCAACCCTTGGTGCATGTGGCTGGTGCCGAGCTAAGAGAAGAGCAGGCTTGAGGAGGTTCATGTGGCACAAGCAGGACCTTGTGCCACAGCCACAGAGTGCTGAGGGACACACTTGTGTCACCCTTGCCCGGGGCTGTACTATTCTGTGAGTTCAGAGTTTTGGTTTTTTTTTGAGACAGCGTCTCACTTGGTCACCCTCAGTAGAGTGCCAAGTGTCATAGCTCATAGCAACCTCAGACCCTTGGGCTGAGGCGACTCTCTTGCCTCAGCCCCGTCAAGTAGCTGGGACTGTCAGCACCCGCCATAACAACTGGCCAGTTTTTTCTGTTGTTGTTGTTGCAGTTGTCATCGTTGTTTTAGCAGTCCCAAGCCAGGTTGGAACCCTCCAGTCTTGGTGCATGTGGCTGGCACCCTACCCACTGAGCTACAGGCACCACCCTCAGAGTTGTTGAAGTCCTGAGTGTCACAGGGTCTTCAGGTCCGTGGTCAGCCAGCATAAGCGCCATTGCTGAGCTCTGGGGCGGGTCATTTGTTCTGGACAAGCCAGCTTTCTTCCTGTATATTTGAATGCCTCTCTATTTAATGTTTGACAGATTCTTTTCTGCACGTGGTTTCCATTAAGTAATTCTTTTAACTTAATGCATTAACATTTAACTTTAAAGAGGTGAAAAAGTCCAGCAATGGGGGCTGATGTTTGCATGTGGCCTGCTCGTCCTCGTCCTTCAGAGGGGAGCTGATGGCTGCTCTGAGTGGCACCTGTCAGCCTTAAGCTTGCAGCAGCTGCATTTTGGAGGAAAGTGAGCAGCAGCTGGAGAGAGAGATGGGATCACATTTAAACACCAGAGGCCGGAGACCTGAGAGTTTAGTGATTCGTAAAGAGCGGAGCAATGACACTTGCCTGGGGGTTCCAGATTGTACCTTTTTTTTTTTTTTTGTAGAGAGAGAGTCCCACTTTATCACCCTTGGTGGGGTGCTGTGGTGTCACACAGCTCACAGCAGCTTCCAACTCCTGGGCTTAGGTGATTCTCTTGCCTCAGCCTCCCAAGTAGCTGGGACTACAGGCGCCTGCCACAATGCCCGGCTATTTTTCTGTTTTTTTGCAGTTCAGCCAAGGCCGGCTTTGAACCCGCCACCTTCGGTATATGGGGCAGGTGCCCTACTCGATGAGCCACAGGCGCCGCCCTCCAGATTGTACCTTTCACAGAGCACCTTCCCAGCATCACTTGCTTGATTCTCCCAGGCCTGGGGGATGGGGAGTGGACAGGAGGAAACAACAGGTCAGGTGGCCAAGGGGGCAAGGGAAGACTACAGGTCACACCAAGAAGCAGTCCAGGGCCAGGGCTCTGTCTACAGCCTGAGGTCTTCGGATCTGCTCCCTAAAAGAGCAACAAGGGGCAGTCAGAGGACACCTGCCCAGCACTGACCCTGGAGAAGGAGCCAGAGCACCTGCCTCACCAGTGCTGCCCCTGCTGTGGTGCAGGGCCACCCGGGGCCTCCCTTGTCTGAGCAGCACAGTGAGCAGATGCCCAGTGGGAATCTGCAGGGACAGCAGTAGCAGCCCCGTGTACAGGGGAGTAGGGAAGGAAGGAGCCCCGTCTGTGCCGAGACCGTGTCACAAATAGAAAATGGGAAAATGTGGCCTTAAGATTGCGCCTGGGAGCTGGGGCTGCTTTGCACCCTGGCTTTGTGCTGCCAGATGGCCCAGAAGTCTTGCTCAGCTCCCTGCTCCCTGTCCCCTGGCTTTCCCGGCTCCCACTGGCCTCCCCAGGAGGAGGTGCCCATTACCAAAGTTCCTCTGCTCCGAGAGCTTGAGACCAGATAGGAGGACCTCAGCGCCTCTAGTCTCCTGGACGCCTGGCAGATGGGCAGCAGTGTCCAGAGCACAGTAGGGGGCTGAGGGAAGTTCCAGGGGAAGGGGCTGGGTAGGTGGGCCAGGTGAGGTGAAGTGTGTCAGAGGCACTGAGTGGAAGGATTCTAAGGGGGGGAGGAGCCTGGAAGTCAGTCCCTGGAGAGGTGGGGGCCGGGGCTGGCATGAACTGGTGGGGCTGCTGAGCAGGGTCAAAGGAACTTGTGGAGACTTAGAGAAGCTCTTCACTGTTGTCAGCTCTGCCATTCACTTGGTGCATTCTGTTTGTCATTTACCATGAGAGGACCTTGTCACTGTGATCTGAGTTTCTCTAGCTAGCACAGCTGCGTGGAGTGGGCTCAGGGTGAGCTTTGGAGAGAAGGCAGAGCTGGCAGGCGCCACCAACCGATTTTCTGGTTTGGCCCATGGGTCCCTTGAGGTCAGGGTCTGAGATCTGGAGGTCTCCTTGCTCCCCGGCCTAGCACAGACCTGAGAACCCAGGCCGCAGAGTGGTGTGACCTGCAGGGGTGGGAGGGCTCGGCCTAGACTCCAGGGAGGGGTGCTGCAGACAAAGAGGATGGGCTTTGTTGGAGTCCGGGAGGACATGTGCCCTGCTGTGCCTGGAAGGTCTGTGCCTCCCAGTCTCCAAAGGGGCTGCGGGCAGCACGGGGCACACGCAGGGGCCTGCCGAGCTCTTACTTTGCTGCCACCTGTGAGTACAGCACAACCTCTGTAAGTGACCACCCAAGGGACAGTCAGGGACAGTCACAGACTGGTCAGCACACGGAGAGGGTCAGCACAGGGAACTAGGCCTGCTGAACCGACTCATACATATGGTGCACGTCCCATCTACGAAAATTAGGTCAACTCGAGGGTCAGCTGTGGGAGGTCTGCTGTGTTTACTCTTTTGCATCAACTTTTTATGGACATACAACACATACTGTGAGTATTTGTTTTGTATTTATGTCCATTACATTGGAAAATACCTCATGAAACTTAGAGATTAATATTCAGCTCCTCTGAGGGAAACGTACCTTGTTGAGGCGAGCACAGCCAGAGACACAGGGATGGGGCACAGTCCAGCCTGTGTGCCTGACGGGAGCGCAGGGCCGCAGGAGCTGGGGTCCCTCCTAGAGCCACGGAAAGGTCCTGGTGGGGACCAGCCCCAGGGAAGCAAGACACAGGCCACCCGCTCTGGGACGCGTTCTGAGAATGGAGGCCTCTGGGAAGTCTGTTGGGAATCAGGCTCCCTTGCTGTGGGACTGTCAGAGCCAGTGATCTGCTGGTGTCACCGTGAAAGTGAGGTGTGCGGCTCTTCCCACTTAGCTGATGGCACCGCCTTGTCTCCACCAACCTGGGATGCGTCACGACACATCCTGGCTCACGCAGGGCTTAGCGCTGCTCTGCCCAGAGAGCCCTGTGCTTGTCTCAGGGACGCGTCTGCACAAGCGCACGCTGGTGAATAGCTGGGGCCGTGGTGAGGCGGCGAGTGCTTTTCATTCTTCTGCTCCCTTCTCAGCCCGTGGCATTCTGAGCCAGCTGTTCTGACATGGAAACACTAACGTGTGGCTTTGGAAGTTGGCCATTAAGTTCTGTCAACCCAAGAGCAGCATATCAACAGTCATCTGACCTCTGTCCTTCCTCACCAGGATGGGTCAGGGATGGCATGGAGGAGGGTGTCAGGTGACCTGCCCTGCCGAGGGGCATATGGGTCAGGAAGGGGGAAGCCCTCAGCAACAAGCCTTCACCTCTGCATTGGCAGCCGGCCAGGCCAGGCAGAGGCTCAGGCTTAGGGTTCATGCCTGCCTAGTTTGTTCCTGAGCAGGTGAATGAGAGAGAATCATTTCTGGTGTGGAAATATCCAGGTCCCTTTAAAAATGTCTCCCTGTGCCGTTAGAGGTCGTGGTGGTATTCAGAGTAAAGGTCCTTAGGCAGTAAAGACAGGACAAATCTGAAATTGCAATGGTTTTTTAAAAAGAACTTTAAGGAATCTGTGCTGTTTGCCCTTTGTCTGGGACAAGGAGCTCAAGTGTGTGGTGTGCGGGGACAGTGCGTCCACGTTGACCTGGAGGGCGGGGCGGCCGGGTCTGTGCTCTCTGTGGTTCTGTCCATCTCAGCAGCAGCCACTGTCCTGGGAGTATTGGCTGTGGCTGTGCTTGGTTTTGTTTTTTATTAGATAAAATGAAGAAAATTCACAGTTTTCTGTAAACTGAGCCTTCTCCCCTCCAGTGGCTTCAGTTTCTCTTCTGTGGTCGGCGAGTTGTATGTGGACAGTGTATCCAGGCATCTTCACCCAGCCCCTCGTCTGGGCCCCTGTGTCCTTCCTACCCTGCTTGCCCAAGTGCCGGGGGAATGTCACGCAGAGTGTCTGTTACAGGAGTCAGCCATGGGCGGCAGCTGCCAGCAGGGAAGTGGTGCCCGATGCTCCTGGGATTCTAGATGGTGGCTTTAGACTAGTCTAGGGGTGGACTTGGTGTGAAGGCTGGCCATCTTTTGGTGTTCTGGGCGGTGAGCGCATGAGATTTGTAATCCTGTTGTCACCTTCCTCTTTCTGTTTCCTCTGGTCACCGTTGCGGTCACCGCTGCCTCAGGCCGGGTCCCCGGGCTGTGTGGGGCCTGCTCTGCAGCTGGTGCTCAGAGGCCGTCTCTCCGCCCCGGCAGCTCCATCTTGCTCCTGTGAAGCTGGCTGAGCTCCACGCTGATCTGAAGATGCAGGAAAGGGATGAACTGACCTGGAAGAAACTGAAGGTGGAAGGCTTAGACGAGGACGGGGAAAAGGAGGCGCGACTGCGACGAAACCTCAACGGTGCGCTGCTCCTTACCTCAGGCTGCACATCCCTTATCGGAAAAGCGAGGCCCGAGTGTTTCAGATTGTGGATTTTCTTGGAGACTTGGGAATATTTGCATTGTTACATGTACTGGTTTAGCGTCCCTAATCCAGAAATCCTAAATGCTTGCACGTTCCCCTCAGGCATAATGTCAGTGCCCAGAAAGTTTCAGAGTAGAGGTGCTCGGCCCATGTGCAGCCTGGCCTCTGTGCTGCTTCTCAGGATGAGGTGGGGACCGCAGGGGGTGCCTGTTTGGTGGCTTGGCTCTGAGGACAGAAGCACCCTTGACATTGGCCTCAGCTCCTGTGTGGTTTCCTGAGTGTTATTGGCAAACCGGAGGGAGGGCCCGGGTACAGAGGGCTCAGCTGCCCGGAGGAGGGGGCAGGCACAAGCCCGCAGGTTTTGATGTGAAAACAGATTTCTGACGTCAGAGTAGACTGTGCCGTGATGCAGTGAGTGAACTGCTGGGTCCCATGGGAATTCAAAAAAGAGGCAGAGCAGCCGTCTGCTAGATCCGTTTGGTCAGTTGATCGGTTGTTTTTTGGGGGACAGTTTTACTTTGTCACCCTCGGTAGAGTGCTGTGGTGCCACAGCAACCTCAAACTGCTGAGCTTCAATGATCCTTTTCTCTCAGTTTCTTTCTTCTTTTTTTGAGACAGACTCTCACTTTGTCACCCTCTATAGGGTGCTGTGGCGTCATAGTTCACAGCAACCTCTAACTCTTAGACTCAAGCAATTCTCTTGCTTCAGCCTCCTGAGTAGCTGGGACTTCAGGCACCTGACACAATGCCCAGCTATTTTTAGAGACAAGGTCTTGCTCTGGCTCAGGTCTTGATCCTGTGAACTCAGTCAATACACCCACCTAGGTTTCCCAGACTGTTGGGATTACAGGCATGAGCCACTGTGCCTGGCCCTCAGTTTTTTCTGTTTTTAGTAGAGACAGGGTCTCTGCTTTCTCAGGTTGGTCTTGAACTCCCGAGCTTAGGCAATCTGCCTGCCTTGGCCTTGGAGTGCTAGGATTACAGGCAGAAGCGACCGTGCCGACTGGCTA
This sequence comes from Arctocebus calabarensis, assembly GCA_963573935.1. Classification (NCBI taxonomy): domain Eukaryota; kingdom Metazoa; phylum Chordata; class Mammalia; order Primates; family Lorisidae; genus Arctocebus; species Arctocebus calabarensis. Next base: position 1,815 of record CAUYON010205082.1, on the reverse strand, counting down.
AGAGGTCTTTTAAAGTTGTGGCTCAGTGCCTGTAGCACAGTGGTTACGGTGCCAGCCACATACACTGAAGTGGCGGGTTCAAACCTGGCCTGGACTAGCTAAAGCAACTGCAACAAAAAAACAGATGGGTGTTGTAGTGGGTGCCTGAGGTCCCAGCTACTTAGGAGGCTGAGAATCACTTAAGCTCAAAAGTTTGAGGTTGCTGTGAGCTGTGACATCATGGCACTCTACTGAGGGCAACATAGTGAGACTCTGTCTCAAAAAAAAAAAAAGAAAGACGAAGTTGTGACTTCTTTTTCTGCCCCATGTGCACTTCCCTGTGGGGCCTGGGTCAGTGGGACTTAGGGAGCCATCCTCTCAGCCTACAGCCTTCCTCCCATCCGGGTGCTAGAGCGCAGAGGAGGCACCGTCGGGTTCCGGCTAAACCTGGTACCTCCCGGGGACCTGACCATAGCACCCCTTCAGCACTTGCCCCTTTTGTGACCTGGGTGCACAGGCCCGTGCCCCATCCCTCCTCCTGGCTTGTGAGACCGTAGTTACCGCTGGGGGCTTGTGGCAGTGGCTGTTGCCAGTGCAGTTGTTACCGCTCGAAAGTGGGCACGAGGCCCCAGCCACGCCTGGAGTCTGCTATGGCCTGACGCTTCCCACACAATGCTCAGGCATCAGCCAGCACACCAGGTGATGTAAGTAGCACAGTGACACAGGTTGCTCTTTGCAGAGTCCAGGAAGCTAGGTCTGACGACAGGACAGCTACTGCTAAAACTCTGAGCTACTGTGATGCCCATTTGAAAGGCTCAGAGAGGCCAAGTGGCTATTTCCCCCAGATCTTGAGTGGTCATCCATAGAACTGGGTGAAAGGAAACTTCTAGAAAGTGAGAAGCACGCCTGTCTCAGCCCCTCTAGGAGAGGAGATGTGTTGGCCCCTGTTTCTCAGAGGAAACCATGCTAAATAGCCTCCCTTCTCTCCCAGTCATCTTGGCCAAGTATGGTCTGGACGGAAAGAAAGACACGCTGCAGGTGGAAAGCAACTCCCTCACAGACGGCAGCCAGGAGGATGCGCTGGACGACCCCAGGCTGGAGAAGCTGTGGCACAAGGTACCTTGGAGTTTCTCGTAACCCCTAGCAGTTCAGTCTCTGCCACGGCAGGTCCGCCGACCTCTGCTCCACGTGGCGGCCCAAGATTTAGGGCAAGTCTCGTGAAGACAGTATTTTTCTATGATCATTTTATCTTTCCTGTAAATGTTTTCAGCTTTCCTGTTAAGAATATTCCTTGCTCGGCTCGGTGCCTGTGGCTCAAGGAGCTAAGGCACCAGCCACGTACACTTGAGCTGGCGGGTTTGAATCCAATAACGGCTGCAACCAAAAAATGGCTGGGCGTTGTGGCAGGTGCCTGTAGTCCCAGCTACTTGGGAGGCAGAGGCAGGAGACTCACTTGAGCCCAGGGATTGGAGGTTGCTGTGAGCTGTGATGCCACAGCACTCTATTCAGGGTGACAGCTTGAGGCTTGTCTCAAAAAAAAAAAAAAAAAAGAATATTCCTTGCTCTTTTTTTCTTTTTCTTTTTCTTTTCTTCCTTTAGCGATTTTCTTGCCCTTTGCCTCCCAAGTAGCTGGGACTACAGGCGCCCGCCATAACACCTGGCTCTTTTTGGTAGAGACGGGGTCTCACTCTGGCTCACTCTGGCTCATGCTGGTCTCGAACCTCTGAGCTCAGGCAATCTACCCGCTTTGGCCTCCTACAGTGCTAGGACTACAGGCATGAGCCTCCACGCCCTGCCTGGACACACTTTTGATTGTCATAACTGGAGCAGAGGCAT
>CAUYON010205081.1:0-16959 GCA_963573935.1 Arctocebus calabarensis | reverse complement strand
TACATTTTGTCAAATGCCTAAAGATCTTAGCACTATGAAGAAACAAAGTCAAAGACCCATTTAAGGTTAACTTGTTAAGTACGTGAGGAAATAGTTCTCCTACAGCTCTGTCTCTCTCTTATTTTTATGTAGATTTTTTAAGATCTAAAAGTAGAAGAGTATTGTGCTGTTTTCTAGGACAGGATATCTGCCACTTAAGTTTAAAGTCAAATAATGAATATTGTAAATCACAGATTTAAGTGTGCGCATGACTGCAAAAGTCTATAAGGGAGTGAGAAATAAAGTTAATCAGCTATTTGCCACAAAAGAGCTTGTAGCCTGCTTCTTGTGCTCTTAACATTGCATTTCGGATCTATACCTGAGGTAAAGCTGTAGCCCCTCGCGTCTCCGGTCATGCAACATGTCACCCTGGACAGAGTGCTGTGGCATCACAGCTCACAGCAACCTCCAATTCCTGGGCTCAAGTGAGTCTCCTACCTCCGCCTCCCAAGTAGCTGGGACTACAGGCGCCCGCCACAACGCCTGGCCATTTTTTGGTTTCAGCCGTCATTGTTGTTTGGCGGGCCAGGGCTGGATTCGAACCCACCAGCTCAGGTGTACGTGGCTGGCACCTTAGCCTGTTAAGCCACAGGTGCCGAGCCCATTTAAGGGTTCTTAGAGCAAAAAGATCTTGTTAAAAATTCTTGATCATTGCTCCAGGGTACAAGAGTCCAAGTTATTCTTTCAGGGAGAGCTAGTAAGACTTAAAGTGGATGAAAGGAAGAGAAATAGTCTAACTTTTCTGAGAAAGGCCTACTAGTGCAGAGTTGATATGAATCATTAATCCTCAAACAAATAATTTTATTTTTGTTATAAAATTTTATTTATGTTTTATTTTTGTTATGTACAAGTGAAAGGATGTTGGGAAGGACCGTATTTTTAAGAGACCTAGGATGTTTCCTATTTCTTATAAAATCCACTTTAAACCCTCATATGACAAATAAAACAAAGAATTAAGAAATGTGTGGTCTTTGATGGGATACTTGTTTCAAAAATCTTTCTATCAAAACTTTAAATGAACATCTGTTCACTCAGCATTTCCGCTACTAATTATTTATTTACTGAAAATACTTGCACAAGTAGGTAAAGATAATGTACATAATGAGACTGACTTTAAAAAAGGATATATTCATTCCCTAGAGTCCTAAGCAATTAGCCAAAAGAATAAGGCTAATGTGGTAATCTGTCCAACATATACTGCCAAGTGAAAAACAAATCAAGTCATAGAACAGAATGTGGACTTCAATCTAGTCTGTGTTCTCTTTTAGCACAGAGTCACATAAGAATATGGTACAAATGCATATTGTATGTGCAAAGACGATCCCTGAAAACTATACATAAGAAACAGCAGGAGAGAGGAAATGTTACCTTAGGAGGAAATGGGAGTGTGAGGAGGGGAAAATTAGGAATTTAAACACAAACTAGCATGCAATACATTTATATAAAGAGTGTAAAATCTTGGTGTCGCCCGTAGCTCAGTGGGTAGGGACCCTGCCACATACACGGAGGCTGGCGAGTTCGAACCCAACTGGCCCAGCTAAACAACAATGACAGCAACAACAACAACAAAATAGCCTGACATTGTGGTGGGCGCCTGTTGTCCCAGCCACTTGGGACGCTAAGGCAAGAGAATCACTAAAAGCCCAAGAGTTTGAGGTTGCTGTGAGCTGTGACACCCATGCCACTTTACTCAAGGTGACAGCTTGAAACTGTCTCAAAAAAAAAGAGTGCAAAATTTTTAAACATCACAGTTTATAGGAATTTAAGAGGTATATCTGTAACCTGCAGTGTAGCGAAGCATTCTGCACATTTCCAGGCAGAACTATGATGATAAAAGTAAGATGTTTAGCATTATTTGAAAAATATTGACCTTAATTGAACCTGTAGATGTTGTGCCATAATGTTATTATAAGAGCACTAAAAATATACTTACTGGGTGACATTTAAAAACAAATAAAAATATACTAACTGGGTGACATTTAAAAATGAGTTCCTGGCTTGGCACCTGTGGCTCAACGGGCTAAGGTGCCTGCCACGTACACCTGAGCTGGAGGGTTCGAATCCAGCCCAGGCCCGCCAAACAACAATGACGGCTGCAACCAAAAAATGGCCGGGTGTTGTGGCGGGCACCTGTAGTTCCAGCTACTTGGGAGGCGGAGGCAAGAGACTCGCTTGAGCCCAGGAATTGGAGGTTGCTGTGAGCTGTGATGCCACAGCACTCTATCCAGGGTGACAGCTTGAGGCTCTGTCTCAAAACAAACAAAAAAAAATGAGTTCCTTCCTTTGAAGAAATGATCGAATAAGTAAATGCTACTTTCGATTAAGTGAAAAGATAATTTGAAGAACATCAGAAATAATAACCTAGTGTTAGGTGGAGGGTGGTAGGTCACCCCTATAATCCTAGCACTTTGGAAGCCTGAGGTGGGAAGATCTCTTCAGGTTAGGAGTAGAACAAGCCTGAACAATAGTGAGATCCCATCTCTACCAGAAAGGAGAAAGTCAGCCAGTTGTAATGGCACTTGCCCATAGTTGACGCCAGAGGCTGAGGCAAGAAGATTGCTTGAACCCAGGAATCTGAGGTTGCAGTGAACTATGATCATGCCATTGCTCTCTACTGAGGTGACAGAGAAACTGTCTCAAACAAAACAAAACAAACAAAACTTAGTGTTAGATAATGTTCCCTAGTTCATGCTAAGTTTTGAAATGGAGATCTTTGGAGATTTTGATCATGCTAAGGGTACATCTGCTGAAAATAAAGATAGCTTTGAAATTTGTCTTTTCTGAGAAAAATTTAAGTATTGTATGGTGGTTTGGATAATTTTAAAATTTCTTTTTGCGAGGAAAAGAATATAAATTTCCATATTCTAATTTAATACCTTTTTAATGGTATTCTGGGTTCCAATATATGGTACGTTAAAAAAAAATCCCTTTCACTACAACACAAGTTAGAATACAAATTATTTACATTTGCTCAAGTTTGCTTTTATCTATCTTCTACATTCTATGTCAAATCTGATATTAAAATATATGAAAGCTTTTGATTTATGAAGTACACAACTTCAACTTCAAAATTAGACCACAACACAATCTATCCTCATTTGAAAATATTTTCTTTTTACCTAGGGAAAAAAAATTCCCCTTTTGCTTTGGGCTACAAAAGATTATTATGTATGCCCCTACCTAACAGTGTACACAATTATATTTGCTAAATGAATGGTTCCTATAAATACAAACAATAGCAGCCTCCATTGCCAAGTTCACCACATAGAAATAATGTCAGAAAAGAATTAAGCACTTTTAAAGTAAAATCAGATTTTTAAAATATTCAACCTAATCTAATCCAACACTTCTATCCATAAGGACACACTTATCCCTTGGCTGAAGAGTTATGAAAGATTAGGACACTTCTAGAGCCTATCCATAAGCAGAGTTGACGTCTGCAGTACCTATGATTCAAACTATTTTCAAGCCAACTCCTTTTACTAAACCAGCAATACACACTCACGTTAGCAGATAATCAAGCTTTGAAGAGGTATAGATGTAGGTCAAGAAATGTACTGTCTAGTTCAGAAGTAAGAGTGACAAGTAATATGACAATTTTTTTTTAAAGAAAGATAATATAGGATGTATGTCAGATGTGACTTTAGAGTTCAAAGGAGGGTGATGGGAGGAGATCGGCGGCTGTCCTAGACGGCGCCCAGCAACAAGTGAGACTTAAGTCAGACGATCCGAGTTGCCTCTCCAGACCGACAAACTCAGAGTCGATAATGCTCCCAGGAAGCAGGCACCCGGAGAGCCGCCCCGCCCTCTGCGCGCGCCCGACGCTGGGTCCCGCCTGGGCCGGGTGCCGGTCACCGCACGCCCCGCCCCCGCCTGCTACCGGGACGGCCGCGCAGGCGCAGTCTCTCCGGGACCTTGATGCGGCTGCCTGGTCGGGCGGGGTGAGTGGGGCGCATGGTGTTGTGCTGGATGGAGGTTCCCGATCTTCGCTTCGGGAAACCCTGACCCGTTTGTGGGTGGGCGAGGCTGCGAGAGGGGCCCCCTACTCCCTCTCGTCGTTCTGATCCCGGGGGGGCTCCAGGCGGTCGCCGAGGGCAATGTAAGCGCAGCCCTGCCGGCTCCTGTACCGGCGGCCGCGGGAGGAGCAGCGGGGAGGGCCCGAGGCCAGCCTGGCGGTGACCGGGACGCTGCGGCCCGACACCCTTCCGTCAGCCCTCCAGTCCCCGTGCATTTTCTCTGGACGTTCCTGAAGTGTTAGTGATCGGAGGAAGTGTGTCTAACCACGATTTTCCGGCACCATCGTGTGTTAGGAGCTCTGCAGTCTGACCGGGTCCACATCCGCATCCTCCACTCTCCGGCTCTGGGACCTCCACACACAGGTCTCTCAGCCCCGCTGCCTCAGTTTCAGTGTAAAAGAAGGGCGGTAGCAGTAACCCACCTCCTCAGGTGGTTGTGGCGGTTAAGTGGCTTATTATCTGTGAGGTGCTTGGAACTGAGCATGATTTGCGGCAAAAGCTCTAAGTGCTCTTAATCTCTTTAGTTTGGTATCTGGAGGCTGAGGCAAGAGAATCGCTTAAGCCCAAGAGCTGGAGGTTGCTGTGAGCTGTGACTCAGCAGCACTCTACCGAGGGCGATAGAGTGAGACTCTGTCTCCATAAGAAAAAAAAAAAAAAGATTGTCCCTTTCTTCTTCTCCCTACACCCTCCAAAGTAGAAGAACAAGATGATGATGATGAGTTGGGAGACTGCGGGCTTTTGTTTGTAAACAGCTTAAAGCTTTTCAAAGAACATAGTCGGACACTCCACATTAGAGAGAAGACAGGTGTTAAGTGATGAAGTTGAAAACTTAAAGTTTAACGTTTGCAAAACCGCTTGAGAAAAACGGCCAGAACATGTTGTGCTGAAAACGAGATAACATAGCAGCCTGAGACTACCATCCTTAGAAAAATCTGCTTGCAAGAACAGCCCATGTTTAGCTTCTGGGAACTTGGATTTGGGGAGTTTGTGTTGAACTCTGTAGTTTATGACAGAATTACCAGCTTCCATGAAAATTCTGGGCACTATTGGGCACCGCAGAAGCATTATTTATGTGTTGCTGCATCCTCCTTGTTGGGGGAAGAGTGTTCTGTGTGACCCCACGTGGGAAACACGCAGGATAAGGAAGCCTGCTTGTGATTCTTCCCGACTCCTTTTTCCGTTTTGGTCCAGCTATACATCCGGACTACATGCAGTAATAAAGGTTAGCCATGAATACAACTATTCATATATGCTAATTCCTGTGAATCCTATGGACTCTCCAAATGTGGGGGATGTCTTGGAGATCTCCAGACACATTTTGATATTAGAAAGTATTTGAAACTCTAATAATTGGACTTTAATTTTTATCTCTTTTTGCCTTAAATGGAAATTGGAAAAACTGTACATATAAGTGATCGCTAAACTGTGTGTTACCTAATGATTCTTTCTGGTTAGGCATATTAAACATGTCAGAAAAATCATCACAAATTTTCTCTATGGGTCAGGCACAGTGGCTCATGCCTAAAATCCTAGCACTGGGAGATCCAAGTGGGATGACAGCTTGAGGTCATAAGTTCTGAGACCAGATTGAACAAAGCAAGACCTCCACCTCTACTTAAAAAATAGAAAAATTAGCCAAGCATGGCCATGTGCACCTGTAGTCCCAGCTACTTAGTAGGCTGAGGCAGGAGGATTGCTTGAGCCCAGCAGCTTGAGGTTGCTGTGAGCTAGGCGGAGGCCACTTAAGACTCTGTTTTAAAAAAAAAAGAAAGGAAGAAAGGTGGGAGGGGAAGGAGAGAGAGAAGGGAAGGAAGGAAAAAAGAAAATTTGATTGAATCTTATTTGAAACACCAGTTATTGAAGATGTTTTTGTTTTGGGACCAACTAAAGAAATTAGAATATGGGCTGGGCTAGGTGGCTCACGCCTGTAATCCTAGCTCTCTGGGAGGCAGAGCCTAGTGGATGGCCTGAGTTCAGGAGTCTGAGATCAGTCTGAGAAGAGGGAGACCCTGTCTCTACTTAAAATAGAAAACCTAGCTGGGAGTTGTGGCAGGTACCTGTAGTTGCAGCTGCTTGGGAGGGTGAGGCAAGAGGATCGCTTGAGTCCAAGAGTTTGAGGTTTACTCGTGAGCCATGACACCATAGCACTCTACCTTGGGTGACAGACTGTGTCTCAAAAAAAAAAAAAAAAGAAGAAAGAAAAAAAAAACCAAAGAGCATTAGAATATAATAGGATATATTAGAGAATTATTGTTAATTTTCTTAAGTGTGATAAGAATGTAGTATAACTACACATCTAGAAGAAACATCCTGAAGTATTTAGGGGTGTTGATCTTGATCTCTGCAACTTACTGAAATAGTTCAGCAGAAAAAGAAATAAATATATACTTACATAAGCACACATGTCTCTGTATACACACATATGTTAATAGATGTGGAATCTAGATAGCATATGGGTGTTCGTTGTGTTTCTTTTAATTTTGTTGCTGTTTACAGTTTTTCATAATAAAAAGTTGGAGGAAAAAACAACAACAAAATGCTGTAACTTAAAAAGGTAGAAATTCATTTTCTCTTTATATTGCAGCACTAGTAGGATGGCTTTACTGTTCTTGGCTTATGGCTTCCTTCACTAGTCCAGTGTGTCTCTTCTTGTTCCTACTATTTCCTTGTTAGGGGAAGGGAAGAAAGGGCAAGAGGAGCACATTTTTTAGCAGCATTTACTTCATTGACCAAGCCAGTTCTTTAATTCACTGGGACATCATATATTTAGGGGGTGTGTGTGTATGTCTTAGTTCAGATCGCTATAACAAATTATAGACCAGTGGCTTAAACAACAATTGATTTCTTACAGTACTGGAGGCTGGGAATTCCAAGACCAAGGTGCCAGCAGGCCTGGTGTCTAGTGGGGGCACTCTCCTAGTTCGTAGATGCCAGTCTTCTTATTTCCTCATGTGGACACAAGGCTAGTGTTCTGGCCTCCTCTTGTAAGAGACTAATCCTATTCATGAGGGACCACATTCATGACCTAATTACCTCCCCCTAATTCCACCTCCACATTAGGTAATTAGGTTCTGACATACGTATTTTAGAGGTGGATGCAACCATTCAGTCTGTAACAGGGTGGTTGGTAAAAGTCAAAATGGAATCCACCATTTGTATATTGACTTAATAAAGATTTAATTGATTTCAGTTGCTAATTCTCCTTTTCTTCCTCCATTGATTTACTAGACCAATTAAAATCTAAGTCATTTTAGTTTTGATATACATTAAATAAAATATATAAGACTTTAATTCTGAAGATTGCATATTCATTTTTTTCCTCTTAACCTTTTCAGTAAATAACAGATGCGGGTGAAAGATCCAACCAAAGCTTTACCTGAGAAAGCCAAAAGAAGCAAAAAGCCTACTATACCTCATGATGAAGACTCTTCCGATGACATCACAGGTAAATTAGGTTTCCGTGTCTGCATCCCAAATAGCGCTGAGGACAAGAAATAACAATGCACATAAGCCTTGAACAGCATGAGTTTGAACTGTGCAGGGTCCACTTTTACATAGATTTTTTTCCAACCAAATGCAGATGGAAAATGTAGTATTTGAGAGATGTAAAAACCTCCTACTGATAGGACCTGCTTTTCTTAGAGGCAGGGCCAACTGTGAGACTTAAAAAAATTTTTTATAGGATGGTGCTTGTGGCTCAGGAAGTATGGCACTGGTCCCATATACCAAGGGTGGCAGGTTTAAACCCGGCCTTGGCCAAATCTGCAACAACAACAACAACAAAAAATAATTTTTTTATATAAGTTTTAATAGATGCAAGGGTACAAGTTGAATTCTTTTACATGTATATTTTATATGGTTGTGGAGTCTGGGCTTTTAATGTGTCCATCACCCAAGTGGTGTGCATGGTACCCTAAAGGTAATTTTTCATCCTTCCCCATTCCATCCCCCCCTTTGAGTCTTCAGTGTCTATTAGAGGATGTGCAGATTTTGGTCCTGGAATCAGTCTCTGCATATACCAGTTTATAACTGTTGTGTTTTAAATTAATAAATCCATTAGTCTTTATTTTCACTGTTTTATGTATAAGCTTTAGTGCCTAGTTTCAAAAACTGCTATTGGTGTACTTATTGGAATCTTGTTTAGTTTAGAAAGTAACTTAGATTGCATCTTTTTCTTGTTGTTTCTTTCTCGAGTCCTACTAAAACCAAGTCTCCAGGATACCCAAGCTTGGCAGATGACCCTTGGGAGCTGCTGGCTTGTGACTTACTTTTCTCTTTAGCCTCTTTCCTTAGGTTTTTGGCCTTAAGGATTTTCCTCACTTTCTTAGCTCAGTTCTCTATTTTAAAAGATACTTAACATACATTGTTGCCATTTTTTAAGCCTTTGTAACTTAGATAGCATTTCAGGAAAGCTAGTTTATTGTATCAAAGGAAGTCTGAAATGTATCTTTTTTTTTTTTTTTTTTTTTGGAGACAGAGTCTCACTCTGTTGCACTCAGTGGAGTGCAGTGGAGTCACAGCTCACAGTAACCTCCACCTCTTGGGCTCAAGCGATTCTCTTGCCTCAGCCTCCCAAGTAGCTGGGACTACAGGCGCCCGCCACAGCGCCCGGCTAATTTTTGATGCAGTTCAGCCGGGGCCGGGCTTGAACCCGCAGCCCTCGGTATATGGGGTCGGCGCCCTGCTCGCTGAGCCACAGGCGCCGCCCCTGAAATGGATCTTTACATATGTTCTCTTCTGTTCATGCAGTTTATTTCATATGAGTGTTCTTTTTTTTTTTTTTTTGAGACAGAGTCTCACTTGTCGCCCTTGCTAATGCTGTGGTGTCACACCTCACAGCAACCTCAAACTCTTGGGCTCAAGCAATTCTCTTGCCTTAACCTCCCAAGTACCTGGGACTACAGGTGCCCACCAACATTGCTCTGGCTCAGGCCGGTTTCCAACCTGTGAGCTTAGGCAGTTCAACCACTTTGGCCTCCCAGAGTGCTAAGATTACAGGCGTGAGCCGCTGCGCCCAGCTCACATGCTTATTCTTATGTTACCTGTCATTTGCCTGTCTTCCTTCCATGGTTAATTTTTCTCCAGTCCTCTAAAACTCTTATTTCCTTTTCATTCTGCTTGCTGTTTTCATTTTTATCCTTTATTATATTTACAGCAGTGTCTGTTTCATCTTACATTATTTTTATTTTAGCCTTCATTTTTGTGGTTTTCTGTATTTATTTTTGTTCCACTTCTTCCCTGAACTTTGCCATCACTTCCTATTGTTTTGCCATCTTGTCCTGGAGCTCTTGCTTCTGTTTTGTGTTCTTAATTCATGGCAGAGCTTGCTCTGCCATTTGTTTTTTCTGTTTCTTCATTACTTTTTCTTATTATAGAATTTGTGATTTTGATTTCTCTTTGATTACTCATTTTTCTCCTCAAAGAGTAACAGACAGTATTGTGAGGGGGTTCCTACCTGGGACCCTGCCCTCTTAAATGATAAGGTGCATAGAAAAGAAAAGATTTGGAAACTGATATACAGTATCCACCTCCTGTACCCCAGAGTGGAAATGGGGGTTGTGACTGCTAGATGGGCCAGAGGGGTGGAGGCAGCCCCTTTGCCACCTGTATCCCACATCCCCCCAGAACAGGAGAGCAGCAGTAAGATGCTCTGGGAGGGACCAGGAGCCCCCAGGCTAGAGGCAAGAAGGTGATTCATCATTCTTTGACGTAAGTACTTATCTTGGAGTAAGGAATTTTAGACGATCTGGGTAAAAAGGGTCTCATTGAGACCTACCTGGAGTTTTGAGTTTGAGTTCATTTTAGCCTTTACTTTTTTCCAACCAAAAAATGCAGCCCTGAGTTATACAGGCCTGGTTTTTTCATAATCCAGAGTGTCTCTTCTCCCCAACTGCCATAGAGACAGAACTGCTTCCTGCAAATATGGTTGGCTTTATTTCTCTCATAGGAAGTGAGAAATTCCTTTCTTTTGTTTCTTCTCAACATAAAATAGGATATAGCTCCGGCTACTATAGCTTCAGCATAGCAGTTTAGGTTTGTTTTATGTCTGGGAAGCACATGCTGTTCTGTGTGAAATCTGGTTGCAAATTCTCTGCTTTCTTCTTTGTACACCTTGTTTCCATCTTGGCTCCTTTGAAGTGGGTGCCCTTCCACTTACTTAATTTGTGACTTAGGGCTTTTCTCTGAAAATGACCTTTCTATCTTTGTTTCCTTTTCTTATCATCTTTGGATAATTTCTGGGAGAAGAGGGTAGTATTACCATTTGCAAATTGGAAGACTTTCCTTTAAAGTTTGTTTTTATTTAAAGTAGAAAACATAAAAATAAAATAAATCAATAAAAATAAAAAAGGGCAGCGCCTGTGGCTCAAGGAGTAGGGTGCTGGCCCCATATACTGGGGGTGGTGGGTTCAAACCCAGCCCTGGCCAAAAAAATAAAAAATTTTAAAAAAAGTGGAAAACATGGAAATTATGATTATTGTTTTGTTTTATTTTGTTTTTCAGACAAGTCTCCTTTTGTCACCCTCAGTAGAGTACTATGGTGTCACAGCTCACAGCAACCTCAAATTCTTAGACGCAAGCAATTCTGTTGCCTCAGTCTTCTGAGTAGCTGAGACTACAGGTGCCCACGACAACGCCTGGCTATTTTTAGACATGAGGTCTTGCTCAGACTTAGCCTTTTCCTTTTTATTTGATTTTAATAGGTAGTTGTAATTATAACATTTGGAATGTCTGAAGTGGAAAAATTAATGTGTTCAGGTATTTAGGAGAAAGGGAAGTATAATTGTGTCTGTAGGAGAAATAGTTATTTGAAAAATTAAAACCACATTTGCTCTGTTTTGACCATTTGTCTCTATACAATCACACAGTGAGAAGCTGTTCTAAAAGATGATTAGGGACTAGTCAAAATAATTTGTTACTCAGGCGGCGCCTGTGGCTCAGTGGGTAGGGCACCGGCCCCATATACCAAGGATGATGGATTCAAACCCGGACCCAGCCAAATTGCAACAAAAAAATAGCCAGGCGTTGTGGTGGGCACCTGTAGTCCCCCACTCGGGAAGCTGAGGCAAGAGAATTGCCTAAGCCCTAGAACTGGAGGTTGCTGTGAACTATGATGCCACTGCACTCTACTGACAAACTGAGACTCTGTCTCTAAAAAAAAAGAAATTTGTTACTCAGGTTTGGGGATATTCCTTATTTTATTATTTTTTTGGGGGGGAGGGGGATATTCCTTAAGGAGCATTCTGAGAATTCTTGCACCTATAAATTATACCATTGTTTGCTTCTTTTTTTCCTTTCTCTCAACAATAATGAAAATAGCATCATAACAAAGCTAGTCTATGTAAAAAGTTTTTACATGTGTGTCTTAAGAGAAATAGAATACATTCAATATGCCTGGCACGTAGTGACTGTTTAATACATATATAATCTGCTTAATTTTACTTATTTCTTACATCTTCAGTTTTTTTAGAGATTGGGATCTTGCTCTGTTACCCAGCTTGGAGTGCAGTGGCAGAATCATAGCTCACTGAAGCCTTGAACTCAAGTGATCCTCCTGCCTCAGCCTGCTAAGTGGCTGGGACTACAGGCTCACACCACTAATTTTTGTTATCTTTTAGAGGCAGGGTCTTGCTGTGTTGCCAAGGCTTCAATTTTAAATTTTTGAATGGTTTTAGATTCACAAGAAGGTGCAAAGAAATCCAAAGGGGTCCCATTCACCTTTATCTAGCCTCTTCTGATACTAATGTCTTGCATTGTTATAATATAATATCAAAGTCAGGAAACTGATATTGGTACTGTGCTCAGAATTTCGTTAGGTTTCACCAGATACACATGCACTCGTATGAGTGAGTAACTGCGTGTGTAGCTATATGCAGTTTCAGTATATGAATAGCTCTATACGTGTAACCCCCACAGTCGAGATACCTGACTATACCTTGACCACCCTGTGTGCTGTCCATTTACAGCCATGCCCTCTGCTCTCCACCACTAATCTGTTCCCTGACAACCACTAATCTGTTCTCCCACTCTGTATCGTTTCACAAATGTTCTGTAAATGGAATCATATAACATGTACCCTTTTGAGTTATTTTGTTTTCGGAATCTCTATGCTTTTCAGTTAACAGCATTTTAATACCACTGACTTTTGCTTACTGATGGTAGCACTTTTGGTTAAACTAAAAATTTTCAGATTTTGTTGTATCTTATTCGTTAGGTTTAACTTGCCAACACGTAAGTCATGCTGTCAGCGTGAACCATGTGAAGAGAGCAGTGGCTGAGAATGTGTGGTCCATTTGCTCAGAATGCTTAAAAGAAAGAAGGTTCTATGATGGGCAGCCAGTGCTTCCTTCTGATATCTGGTTGTGCCTTAAGTGTGGCTTCCAGGTAAGAAAAGTGTTACTTTCATGTGAATTTGTTTTAAGTAGTTCCCTTAGGTGCTTACTGTAAGTTGGACTAACGCATAGGTCTTAAGATAAAATTTATGCTATATTTAGATACAAACTGTCCAGGAAGGAACTTAGAAATATTTGTTAAGGTAAAGTAAAAGGTATGTTGTATTCAGAAAGTAATCATGGTTTATAAGTGCTTTGAAAGGAAATCCAATCCACTTGGGCAGTAGTCCCCAAGTCTGGACCTGTCTTTAGTTTTTGTGTTTACAAAAAAAATGGATTCAACTTTTTAGATTTTTTTCTCTCTCAAAAAGGATTATTCTCCTTTTGTTCGAAATAATTTGTAAAAGTTTAGAAGTTCTTGATATCTGAAATAAAGGAATTTTCTAATAAAATTTAAAGTGTGTACTTTTTTATAAATAGAGGACTCTTTACTACCTCATAGAGAAAGTCCAGAAGTAAGGCCACTTCAGGATTAGTTAATTCAGTGGAAAGAACATTTAACTTAGGCTTATTTTGTTTTTCTGCTATGCTTTTCTCAACTTCATGGTTTCGAGATAGCCAAAGATGCTTCAGGCATGTGTCTAATGCAGCAATCCCCAAAGGCCATAAGGGAGTCGGTGTTCTTTTTTTGTGTGTGTTTTTTGAGACAGTTTCACTATGTCGCCCTCGGTAGAGTGCCATGGAATCACAGCTCCCAGCAACCTCCAACTCTTGAGCTTCTCTTGCCTCAGCCTCCCAAGTAGCTGGGACTACAAGCGCCCACCACAATGCCCAGCTACTTTTGTTGCATTTGTCATTGTTGTTTAGCCGACCCCAGCTGGGTTCGAAGCCGCCAGCCTTGGTGCATGTGGCTGGTGCCATAACCACTGTGCTACGGGCGCCAGGCCAGAAGTCTGTGCTCTTTTTTAAAAATATATAAAACTTCCCCAGAAATATCCAGCAGTTTTCCTTTCATGTCACATTAACCAGAGTTGTATCTCGTTTCTTCCCTTACCCAGTGAGGGAAATCACTGTGACTGGTCCGTGCCTCACTAGTTCTCAGTGGGTTTGAGGTGGAGATGTGTACTGGATGGGGCATGAGTGTTCAGGGAGGACACTGGCCTGCTGGGATGCTCAGTGTCCCCACAGTGCTCCAGACAGCGAGTAGACGCATTTTTAAATCACAGAGAAGTTAACTCTGCTTACGATTGTTTTAAGTAAATATTATATATCAAAAACCAAGTTATCCTCTTAACAAGAAATTAAATTTAATGAGAATCTTCATTACTTTCTGAGACTTTCCCCTCTTGTTTGAAATTTAAGACAAAACAGAATTTTTTCAATATAAATCTGAGTATGGATTTAAGTTTTGATTCATTTGAAACAAACGTATGAGTCATACCAGTTCTGTTCATCCTTAGGGATGCAGTGAAAGCTCAGAAAGCCAACATTTACTGAAGCACTCCAGGAGTTCCAGGACAGAGCCCCACTGTATAGTGATTAGTCTCAGCACATGGATTATATGGTAAGTTAAGTTTTTTTCTTTTTTCTTTTTTTTTTACAGTTTTGGCCGGGGCCGGGTTTGAACCCACCACCCCCGGTATATGGGGCCAGCGCCCTACTCCCTGAACCACAGGCGCCGCCCAATAAGTTAAGTTTTGTTAGTTCTTGTATCCACTACAGAAAAAAAAAATCTTTTTCTCTTGCTTTTCAAGGTAAAATACTTAAAGATGTTATACCAGTGTATGTTTTTTTAGCCTACACACAGTCTATGGGATAATTTAAGAATATTAACATTATCAATGAACATAAAATTTAAATTGGAAAAATTAACAGTGTCTCTACTTTTAACATCCTCTTTGTAATGTAAAGAAAAATTCTTTCTAGTTGATTTTTTTTGTCATGAACTTGCTAACACAGAATTCAGAGTTCTAGAGGAAGAAGAACTTTTAAGTAATCAAGTGGGCACAAGAAGTTTGTAAAAACCTCTCAGGTGATTCTGCTACTTCAGCTTGGCTGCAAACCTAGTCCAGTTTTCTCATTTTATGTATATCATTTGCTTTTTTGTGGTCACAAAGTAAAAATCCAGGCACTAAAACAAGGTTTTTGATTTTCTAGTTTCTTACCAGAATATCACACTGTTTCAGAAATGCTTTCTCTATATTTTGCAATAATTTTCTAACTAAACCTGTAGACTCTTAGGGTTCCTTGAATGAATTTTCAGGAGTCTTCAAGTTTTAAGATAAGAATATTTTAGCTTTGTGTTTAAGGGTTCTAAAATTAACATAAGGCTATTTTGGCTCATGGGGGACATCATCTTTATAGAGCCACAGGGGGCCTGCTGGCATTTGTTTTTTCCTTTTTTTTTTTTTGCAGTTTTTGGCTGGGGCTGGGTTTGAACCCACCACCTCTGGCATATGGGGCTTGGTGCTCTACTCCTTTGAGCCACAGGCGCCGGCATTTGTGTTTTTCTATGTTGTTTTGGGCCCAAGCAGTAGTATTGGGGAGAAGGAGGTGAGAACAAAGGAACTTAACGTGTAAATAATGCATTAGCGTGGGGAGAGGAAGAGGATGTCACAGGGCAGCAGCAGCTCAGTAAAGGTTTTGCTGTTGTGGTCTCAAACTACAGAGTGTCAGAACCCCAGGGAGGTCTCCTGTAGAAAGACTGCAGAGAGATACTCTCTTTAGTAGTTGTGTGTGTTGGGGGGGGGAGTGGGGGGTCACCGGTGCTTTTGGTCCATAGCTTAACCCATTGCTCACTGGTCACGAACTACCTGGTAAGCATGGATAGTCTCTGTTGCTCAGCAATGTGTTAGAGGCCCTAAGTGATTCCATATTAGAAGCAACTGAGAGATGAGGCGGAGCAAAAGAATAAAATAAACTGAATTTGGGACAACTGGGAATTGAGATTGGGAGAAATGAGTCAGGGAACAACTGCTGTGTTAAGAGCCACTGAAATAGGGAAAGATGGTGGGAGAATTGAATGGCACCCGGCAACTCCAGGGAACTTGTACCATAGCCTCAGTTGTAGCTCTTAGGATCATAATTATGAATGGCCATTTATTTTTATTAAAAACCCATAATAGCATGAAATTTTTTTAAGTTTAAATTTAAAAAGTTTTTAAAAATTAAAAAATATAATTTTCATTAAGATAACCTTATCCAGCATATTAAGGTTGTTATTTTTAATTGGTTTTGTAATTTTTTTGTATCTAGTTGTGTAATTTATTGTGCTTTTATAGTTCTATGGAATTGTAAGAATGATGAATTCATTGAGTTTTGTGAGAATATTTGTTAGATTTCATTATAATGAAAATAATTAAGTCATGTTTGGGAGTCTGTAATTTTTCTTTAAAAGAAAGAAATTCAAGTTTATTAAATTCATTCGTAGAAATGTAAAGGTTGTGAATGTTTTATTTTTCCATTCTAATTTTTAAGCAATAAAAAAATTTAACAATTTTACTAATTTTTATTAAAGGCCTGAATTAGAGAAAAACCCTGACTATATAAAAAAGAATATAGTAGATCTGATCATTTAATCATGGATAGCAAAGAGTTGCTAGGTAGTGGATTTAGTACTGGTCTAACTATGGATGATTATTAGAACACTGGTTCTTGCCTCTGACTTCACATCAGAATCACCTGGGTGGATTTTGAAAAATTCATAGATATCCACTATCAAAGCAGTTCTATTTGTGATTTTGATACCTAAAGAGATTTCAGAGGCATTGACTTAACATTTAAATTAACATATAAATGAATGCTCTTAAAATATCATGCTCAAAAATTTGTCAAAAGGAGATTCAGCATCTTTTTTTTTTAGCGACAGAGTCTTGCTTTGTTGTCTAGGCTAGAATGTGATGACATCAGTATAGATCACTATGGTTTTGAACGCTTAGGTTCAAAGGATCTTCCTGCCTTTGCCTCCCTATTGTATCTATTGGCCCACAGCATCACACTCCTGGCTAATTTTTTTTTTTTTTTAATTTTTGTAGAGATGGGTCTTGCTGTGTTGTTCAGGGTGGTCTTGAACTCCTGACCTCAAGTAATCCTCCCACTGTAGCCACCCAGAATGCTGAGATTACAGGCATAAGCCACCACACCTGTCACCCTTGTAATTTTTTTTTCTTTTTTGGGTCTGAGTCTCACTCAGTTGCTCCGGGCTGGAGTGCCCTGGCATTAGCCTAGCTCATAGCAACCTCAAACTCCAGGGCTCAAGCAATCCTCCTGCCTCAGCTTCTCTTGTAGTTGGGACTACAGATGCCCACCATAACCCCTGGCTAATTTTTTCTATTTCTGGTAGAGACAGGGTCTCACTCTTGCTCAGGGTGGTCTTGAACTTTTGAATTGAAGCAATCTTCTCGAGTTGGCCTCCCAGCTCCTCATATATACTCTTTTTTTTTTTTTTGTAGAGACAGAGTCTCACTTTATCGCCCTGGGTAGAGTGCCGTGGCGTCACACTGCTCACAGCAACCTCCAGCTCTTGGGCTTAAGCGATTCTATTGCCTCAGCCTCCCTAGTAGCTAGGACTACAG
>CAUYON010205076.1:0-21245 GCA_963573935.1 Arctocebus calabarensis | reverse complement strand
CTCCAATTCCTGGGCTCAAGTGAGTCTCTTGCCTCCGCCTCCCAAGTAGCTGGGACTACAGGCACCTGCCACAACGCCCGGTCATTTTTTGGTTGCAGCCGTCTTTGTTGTTTGGCGGGCCAGGCTGGATTCAAACCCGCCAGCTTAGGTGTACGTGGCTGGTGCCTTAGCCCGTTGAGCCACAGGCGCTAAGACCCTATGTTCATTGTTTTGATTGTAGTAATGGTTTCATGGATGTATGCATCTGTCAAAACTTATGAAATTGTCCTCTGTAAATGAGCAACTATTTGTTGTATTTCAATAAGGCTGTAAAAATACAAGATCTTTGGCTGAAAATCACAGAAAAACCAAGTCACAATGGCTTAAACTTTAAGCCTTAAAGTATAAGGAGTAAATATAAATTATCACATACAATAATCAGAGTAAAGGCAGGTAACTTCAGGATTGATTTAATCAACAGGTTAAATCAACCCCCAGATGAAGTCAGTTTTTTTTATTTTTGGTGCCTTAGTCCTTGCTCCAGCTTCCCTCTGGAGGAGCTGCCACAGTTCCCAACATCCTATCCAGAGGCAACATTGTCTGCTCCCTCAATGTAAACCCTAAATTACTCAGGCCCTTGCAGGCTGCTTGATTTCTTTATGAGTGAGGCTCACGTGGCAGTTTCTACTGGGATATGGGCTGCTTTTCAGAGAGGGGTTTAGGAGAAGCAGACGCAGACCTTATCAGAACTGGCCAAGAAAACTGAGCCTCAAGTTCGTCTAGAACGTATTACTTCAGCATCCTGCAAATGAGTCAGCTTCTGTTCTATGACTACAACCTGAACCTCATGGAGACAGTCACATCTCAGAGAATATCACAGATGGTTTTCTTAAGAAAGGACATGCAATAGGGCAATGGAATCCATCCAGTATTTTCCTTTTGCTCCCTATACCTATCACAAAAATTTTTCCTTCCACAAATTTCAGACATCTAAGTGGTGATGGTGGGGAGAGTTTAGCAGAGAGGAGCATAGGCGTCCCAAACTTAAACTCCAAACTGTGAATCTAACAGGATGTAAGACAATAGGAGTGGTGAGGCCTATGGTGATTTAGACATCACCACACTGTCCCCAACAAAAATACAGTGCAGGCTTGGCACCTGTGGCTCAATGGGCTAAGACACCAGCCACGTACACCGGAGCTGGCGGGTTCAAATCCAGCCCGAGCCCGCCAAACAACAATGACGGCTGCAACTAAAAAATGGCCGGGCATTGTGGCGGGTGCCTGTAGTCCCAGCTACTTGGGAGGCAGAGGCAGGAGACTCGCTTGAGCCCAGGAATTGGATGTTGCTGTGAGCTGTGATGCCAGGGCACTCTATCCAGGGTGACAGCTTGAGGCTCTGTCTCAAAAAAAAAAAAAAAATACAGTGCAAAGGAAAGTAAAATCTCTAGGGGCCTCCCTAGAGGAGTCTCTGTTGTTAATAAATTGTCACAAACTTAGTGGCTTAAAACAGAGCAAATTTATTCTCTTATAGTTCTGGAGGTCAGAGTCTAAAATCTATATGTCATCGGGCTGAGTTCCTTGTGCAGGCTTCAGGGGAGAATCTACTCCCTGACTTTTTCAGCTGTTAGAGGGCCATTCGCATTCCTTGGTCTGTGGTCTCTTCCTCCTTTTTGTTTTTCTTTTTTGGACAACACAAATGTCATTTATTTAGAAGTTTAAATGATCAGAAGTTATTTTTATTTGGTAAGAATTAACTGAGGCTTATGGTCTCTGTCTTGACTTGAACGTATTATTTTTTATTTTAGTGCCTTCTTGCATCTCCAATCTTTTGCTTCTGTTGTCACATCTGGTCCACTCTGACCCTGCCTCTGCCCTGTAAGTACTGTTATCATCACATCTGGCCCTGTCCACTGGCCCCTCTTCAGATAATCTAGGATAACTTTCTACCTTAAAGTCCTTTATTTAATCGTATCTGCAAAATCCCTTTTACCACCCAGGGGTGTCTAACCTGTGGCCCATGGGCTGCACGTGGATTGTGTTAAGACTTTTTTGTTTATCTGTGGTGTCAGGTTTCATAAAAATTATGCATGAACTTAGCTTTTATTTATTTATTTATTTAATTTAATTTTTTTTTCTTGGACAGTCTTATTATGTCACCCTCGGTAGAGTGCCGTAGCATAACAGCTCACAGCAACTTCAAACTCCTGGGCTTAAGTGATTCTGTTGCCTCAGTCTCCCAAGTAGCTGGGACTACAAGTGCCTGCTACAACAGTTGACTATTTTTCGTTGTTGTTGCAATTGTCATTGTTGTTTAGCAGGCCCAGGCCAGGTTTGAACCCAACAGCCTTGGTGTATGTGGCTAGAGCCACAACCACTGAGCTATGGGTGCCATCCCGAACTTAGCTTTTATTAATGTTTGTGCATTTCATGTGTGGCTCAAAACAACTCTTCTTCTTCCAATGTGGCCCAGAAAATCCAAAGGGTAGGACACCCTTGTAAGGTAACATATTCACAGGTCCCAAAGATTAGGAGGGTCATTATTTAGCCCACCACAGGATATGAAGCTTTGTTGGTTAGGCAACTGTTTGCTAAAGGATTAGGCAAACTCCTGGGGAGGGAGGAAGAAGAACCTAAGGCAGGGGCCTGGAGTGGAAGGAAGCCAGGTTGGCATCTGGGATGATAGCATGGAGCTCTGAGAAAGTGGCTTCTGGTGAGCACTTGGCCAGGGCCAGGCAGTTGAGTATGCTACTAAGTGTGCCATTCTGGCCAGGAAAATGAGTGGCCACCAAGGGCCTATTAAGGTGGCTGAGGGTAGGACCTCGTGGTAAAGCAACAGCTCTGCCCAGATTTGTCCTAAGAGTCCTACTGTCTGAGCTGCTGCCAGCTCTGATAGGGCCTCATGGGTTTTTCAGAGGCTCTCTAGGCCAGCTCTCCTCTCCAGATTGCCCTGACTCAGCCTGAGTGCCAGGGTCCCATCTGGAAGGCAATGCATACAGCTTGAGAATGTGGAATTTCTCTGGGGGATGAGGGGTTGGGGTGCAGGTCAGCTGCTGGGGAAATGGTTCCAGCAGACATGCATGGCTGGGCAGTCATATTTATGGAAGCTCATGGCAGGCTTCACTTTGTCACTTGTTGTTGCTAATAGAGTTGCCTTTTTCTTTTCTTTTCTTTTGAGACAAGATCTCGCTGTGTTGTATAGGCTGGGGTGCAATGGCATGATCATAGCTCACTATAACCTCAAACTCCTGGGCTCAAGCAGTCCTCCTGCCTCTGCCTTCCAAGTAGCTAGGACTACAGGTGTGCACTGCCATGTCCAGCTAATTTTTCTATATTTTGTAGAGACGGGATCTGGCTCTTGCTCAGGCTGGTCTCAAACTCCTGGCCTGAAGCAATCCTCTTCCTTTGGCCTCACAAAGTGCTGTGCTTATATGAGTGAGTTGCTGAGCCCAGCTAGGGCTACTTTTTTCTGCACCACCCCAGGCTTTTTCTGAGTTGAGCTGCTTTGCTGACTCAGGTGCTGGACATTTTGGTCTTTTCCAGATGATAACCCCTAAATTGCCGTTCATCCCTCCTTTCACATGGGTCCTCCCACATCCACTTCCTCCTTCCCATTCTCCTCCCCCTTTTGTCAGACTAGGAGGAAGAAGGAGAAGCTGGGCCTTGAGGCTGAGTGTCTCACAGCCGTGAGCAGTAGAGGGGTCAGGCACTCATATTTTGGTGCCAGATTGTCTGGATTCTCATCCTGACTGTACAATTTGCTTTATCTGTGAAAGGGGGAATAATAATAGTACCTCCAGAGGGTTTTTGGGAGGATTAAATGAGTTAATACATGCCAATTGCTTAGGACAGCATGTGGCACATACTTAGCACTCTGCGCTGGCTGTGCTCCTCACTCCCCCTTCTCCCTTCTCTCCCTTCCACTAGCTCAGGGCCCACAGGAGGCAGAGCAACAAAGAAAGCTCAGGAAGAGCAGTGGGCAGGATTATGTTAGCTAGCAGGCTCACCCAGAGCGGGAGGTGGCAAACTGCTTTGGAGTCTGGATCCTGCTGGATGCTAGAGGCCAACCTCCTGACCATGCTGCTAGAGGGGCCAACATCCCGCCTTTACAGCTCTTGTCCTTTTTCCTTCCTTTGCCAAGGTTCCCACCTGCTCTCACAGAAGGGGAGGAGCCTGAATCAAAGCCTCTGATGGGCTGCTTTCATTTCAGTCTCTTGTGAATTTCTGGTCCAGCAGGGAAGGGAGGGAAATAGGTATTTAGCTAAAACTTATGGGAATACACGAGTAGGTTAGAAGAGGGGGGAGAAAGGAGGAAGGGAAAGAGGGACAGAGAGGGGGCCCAAGGCAAGAGAGTCCTTTCTAACTGGATGGTTTATAAAGTCCTGGGGGTGGAGGGGGTGGGAAGGTACAACATGACCTTTTGGGCTGAAAGCTGTCTGGGGGTGTGGAGTAGCTGTTCCATTTGTGACAAGAGAGACATGGGGAGACGCTGCATGCAACCAAAACTTTTAATGATGTGGTCTTGGTGGGGTCTGTTCAGGGAGGGAGACCCCTGGGGAGGTGCTTCCCTGAACCACAGCCCCCATACTTGGGCCACCATCTCTTCTTCCCCCTCCTTGTGTGAGTGGCCCCGGACCGGAGCACCCTCACTCCCTTTAGGGCTCTGTAAGGCTCCTTCTCAGTCCTGGAGTCCAGTCTTCTCTTGTGCCGAGGCCCGGAGGGGAACCATGTGCTTCTGTTGCTCTTGTTGCTGTCGCCTCAGTTTCCCTTTCCTCCTGGAAGGTAGGGGAGCAGTACACTGGGTATGTGGACTTCAGACCAGGGCTAGGACCAGGGCCAGCCTCCTCAGGGGCTCTCTACTCAGCTATTCCCGGATACCTGCTCTTTGCCCCAAGCGTCTACCGTCCCCTGGAGCTGGGAGCCCTAGAAAGGATTCTAAAAGCGTCTCTGCCAACTGTGCATAAAGGGACAAAGAGCTCTGGTCTAGAAGAGGAAGTCTGGGCTTGAGTCTCAGTGCTACTGCAGGCTGCAGGCGTGACCTAGGGTGAGTCACTGTGCCTTTTTGGGTGGGGGCCCACCTGCTGTCGAGGTCCTGTACTGTGTCCGGCAGTGGCTGGCCCAGAGTCTCCGGCAGGAGGGCAGTGACAGCGCTTGCGGCCACGGGGACAGCGCCGAAGATAAAGAGCGGCACAGACGGGTACAGCTCAGCGGTCATGCTCACCAGTGGGCTCACGATGCTGCCCACGCGGGCCATTGTGCTGCCCATCCCCATGCCTGTCTGCCTGTGGGCCATGGGTGGGGGGTGGTTAGGATTCTGGCATGAGTGCTGAAGGGCTGGCCATGTTTGGAGGGAAACAGCTTGGTTACCTTAGGGTGCCCTTGGACCTCCTCTTTCTTCATTTGACTAGCAAACCAATTTGGCATTTGTGTTGGTAATTTTTAAAAAAGAGATGCTGGAAAAGGCTCTTGGGCAGGGAATCAGAGACCTGAGATTAGAATTTTGCCTCTGCCCTTAATTTGCTGTGTGACCTTGGTCAAACTCTGTTCCCTCTCTGGGCCTCAGTTTCCTTCGTTGTCAAATGGGACAGTTGAGTTCGATGGATGGTTCTCAGATCACCGGAGGGTTTGTTACTTGCCCAAGCCCCACATCGACCTATTGGATTAGACT
Organism: Arctocebus calabarensis; assembly: GCA_963573935.1. Lineage (NCBI taxonomy): Eukaryota > Metazoa > Chordata > Mammalia > Primates > Lorisidae > Arctocebus > Arctocebus calabarensis. Next base: position 15,599 of record CAUYON010205076.1, on the reverse strand, counting down.
CCCTAGGGGAAGAGGCTGGAATCTGCTTGCTGAGAACATGTTAAGAACATTATGTATAAGAGAAGAGTTTGAAAATATTGACTCTGGAGACAAACTGCTTGGGGTTCAAAATGCATTCTTTGCCCTTCACTGGCTGTGTCATCTTGGAGAAGTCACTTAAGCTTCCTGTGGCCTTGGTTTCACATTTGTAAAATGGGAATAATAATAATAGTACCCCATGGCTTGCTATGAGGATTACATGAGTTAACATGTGTAAAGAGTTTAAGATACTGCCTGGCACATAGTAAGTGCTTTGTATTATTGTTCTTTCCCCTAAAATCCCATAAAATGACACAGGACAGTAACCATGACCTCTCGGGGTTTTTGTTCCAAATAGCGTGGGAAAACCTGACATTTCTTTAACATCTTATGTTATGAATAAATTTTAAATCCCGGTCATAAAATAGACTTGTTTCTTAATTGTTTTCATGTTTGTGGTCTAGTCTTGCAGATGTACCACTTGGTTTATAGATAGAATTTAGATTTGGTGGCAGCTTCTAACTTGTGCTTTGGAAATTAAGGGAGTACTACCATTCATTGCCTCTGAGATGTGTCTTCTTGGCTCCCTGCCTTGCTCCAGTAAGATCTTCTAGTGTCAGGCAGGTGCTTGGAGGACAGCAACACCCACATTAGCGAGGCCACAAAATATGTGTTGAGGGGCTTGTGCTGGTGAGAGTGAGGAGGAGCCCTTTGGTTGGGGTGCCCTGCACTGTGCTCTGGGGTCTGACTTGTTCGCAGGAGAATGTCTTTACTCAAGACACCCCTGCCTAGTAAGTTCCCACTAACCGGATCATTGTGGGGTACAGTTCTCCAGTGTACAGGAAGATGCAGTTGAAGGAGGCAGCCAGGCAGCCCTTCCCCAGAACAGCAAAGGAGGTTCGGACAATGGTCTGGTCTAGAGAGAAAGGAGAGGAGCTTGGGAGTGGGGGCTTGGAGGAATTGACTTCCTCGCTTCGGAGAGGTTGGGTTGTGTGTGGGGATGGGGCTAAGGAGGAGGGGCCAAGGTGTCCATGGGTACTCACCCCGGGGTACTACCCCATTGACCAGGATGCAGATGCCCGCCAGCAGTAGTGAGGCCATCTGGGCAGGCCGGCGACCCAGGGAGTTGATGATAAAGAAACACACGAGCTTGGCAGGCAGGTCCACGGCACCAAAGATCACCTGGATTAGGTACATGCTGACTCCAAAGCCCTGCAGGTCCATGACTAGCCCATAGTAGGCAAAGCTAGTGGCAAACCTAGTTTGGGGAGTGGAGTGAGGCATGAGCAGTTTATTAAGGAGTCTTGGTGGGTGCTCTTTCAAAATAGGGATGAGCTCTATTGGGTACCCTGCTTAAGGAGCTGGAATGTGCCTTGGCTAATATTACTTCAAATAATACACTGCATAATTTAAATATTTGGATAGTCTTCTAATGCTCTAAGGTCCCCAGTGTACTGGGAAGTTTTCACTTAGTTACTGTGTAGGATTTACATAGTTTTAGTCTTTATGTTATCTAGTATGCTGGGCTGAGGAAGACCAGGGGGTATCCAAACCAAGAGCCTTCTGGGACCTGTCCATGGTGCTGGGATGAGTGTTGTGCTTTTTAAGACACACAATGTAGCTCACGTTATTGGATGGAACCCACAACTGAGAGTAAATCCCATATTGGAAACAAAGAACTCATAGTCAGGATCGTTCTTTCTGACCCACACTTCCCTTTACTGCCCGGGGATTACTGTGGAGATAGGAAGGAAGGATGAGAGGGAGTGTTGCAAAGGGAAAGGAAGATTTTGGGCTTAGATCAGCCTTCACCAAAGTGTTCTTTTGGAGATAAGTTTTAGTCCTCTTATTGCCTGTGCCTGGGTTTCCGGCAGGCATCATCAAGTGAGTAATGTCTCCGCATGTTTTGCAAGCCAGACTTGTCCCTGCCTCCATGATGTCATTCTTTAGACTCTGGAGGCCACTGGTTCTGATGAGGTGTTTCCGTCATTGGAACAGGGTTGGTGAAAGGAGAAGAAGGTGGGGGATGGGTGTCCAGTTTGGAGACTTGGGCTGAGTTGAGCCTGGAGAGTGCCTGGTTCTTCAGGACTCTCCCTGCTGTGGGATTACTGCTGACTTTTCCTCCCTCTAGTCTGGCCTCTGCCACCCATTGGCTCTGCTCCCACCCCAGCCAGCATATTATCTCCGTCCGTCTCCCTGTCCGTCAGTTTGTCTGTCCGGGCCTACCACAGCATGGAGAGGCAGAGGAAGAGGCGGCGCAGGGCTGGGCAGCGCAGCAGCTCAGTGGCCGAGGCCTGGCCTTTGCCCACGGTCAGCTCCTTCTGCAGATTGGCCTGGAGCACCTGCTGGGACAGGCAGGGCTCAGGGCCTGGGCTTTTCCCGGCCTAACGACTTAGCCAAGGACACCTCCTGGACCCTGGGTTTGGAGCTTGGGGCTGTCATGGGAAGTCTCAGGGGGTCTCACCTCCATACTCAGCTTGGCTCCCTCTTCCTGCTTCCCATTGATCTGGGCCACTCTCTGCAAGGCCTTCAGGGTAAGGTCCAGCCTCCCAGAGGAGGAGTACCAGCGGGCCGACTCGATGAAGAACCTGGGAGTGAGGGTGGGGGTTGTCAGCATGGCTTCAGTTCCCGTGAGTTGAGGCAGGCTTTCTGGGGACTTCAGTGGGACTTTGTTGGGAGCCCAGGAGCCTTCCAAGTCTCTCTTTGGGACCACGAGGCAGTGCCCAGCTTGGTGAAGACCCATTCCCCAAACCAGAAGCTCAGCTCTTGGAAGCTGGGTAGGGGGCAGTGCAGGCAGCCTAGAGAGGTGAGGGGAGGCAGAGAATTGCACATCCTGGGGCAAAGCCTTCTCCTCACAGCCTTGGTTTCCCATCTGTCACACTGAGGCATCAGACTGATTGTGACCTTCTGGCTCTGACCTTCTCTGATTCTGTGGGGTGGGTTATATGCTGAGTTCTGGGAGATGTCCTGTCCTGCGGCAACTGCTTCCTGTGCTGGGCCCCACTCACCAGGAGTAAATGAAGAAGGCGAAAAAAGGCACAGAGATCAGCAGTTGCAGGTGGCGCCAGTGGGGCACGGCATAGGCCACGCCAGCCAGGAGGAACTGGCCCAGGCTGTAGACGTAGCCAGTCAAGGTGCCCACATAGGCCCGCGTGTGGATGGGCATCCACTCCACATCTGAAAAGAGGGTTGGAACAGGGTGGTGCAACCAACTGGGCTGCTGGGCAGGAAAAGGCCCCTCTGTCCATCCAGACCTCGGTCTGTCCTAAGGATCAGTGGAAGATGTACCACGTGAGGCTGGGTGCCAGGGTTCGGGGCACTTTGGGTGGAGGTAGGGATGGGGAGGTGGGCTCAGAATCCACAGGACCCCCCCCCCTAATACTCCTAATGCTTTTTTTGCTCCTCCTCAGGCTGCTGTCTTGGCTACAGCTCCCTTTCCTTTCAGCGCCCATTGGACCACTCAGTAAGTCCTTGGCACCACCCCCTTCCTCTGCTGGCCTGGAGAGGAGGCAGTGGTTTTCCTCCATCCTGGAACATCAAGGTAAGAGCAGGACCACTTCCCTGCTGTGGTCTGAAGAGGCCCAGCTCTGTTCTGGGTGGGCTTCTGATTCAGATATTAGGAAAGTGGCTTGGATTCATTATGCGTCCTGCCCACACCTTAGTCCAGTCCCAGTTAATTCCTTTAGTCTAGAGAATCCCAAATCCTTAAATACTCTTCTGGGCTTGAGGGATGGACTTGGATAAATCCTTTCCCTTTTCCTGAGCCTTAGGTCCCTCATCCGAGAAACTGAGGGAGGAGGAAACTATCAGAGGCTGCCCAGGGATAGAAGTGACTCGCTGCATAAATGTGTCTGGTCTGCATGACGCTGGCTTTACAGTTAATTGTAAACATTAAAAAACTGGGATATTTAACATGAATCAAAAATGAGGAGGAAGATCTAATAGCCCTAGGGTTAGGGACAGGAGCATCTGAGTCTGTGGCCTCTGGGTGGCTGTGCCGCTCCTTCGGATACAGTTCTCACCGCTCACTAACGCCTCCTGTGCTTGGTCTGCTTCGGTCATGTACATGACCTGCTGCCTCGTTCAATGGAATTTGCAATCCCGTTTCTAAAGGAGGGGTTAGGATGGCACGGGCCTGAGAAAAAGGCTGCTCTACTGGCTAGAAGGGCAGACCCAAGAGCAAGGGTGGAGGGCAGGCAGGGGTAAGGGGGGGTGGGCTGGGAGAGCAGCTGCAGAGAGGCTGCGGGGCTGGGCAGAGGGGAGTGAGCAGGAAGCATCCCTCACTTAACGTCATGCAGTTCAGGGCGATGCTGGCCAGGGACATGCCCGAGAGAAGCCGGAAGGCACAGTAGACAGGGAAGTTGGGTGCGAAGGCCGCGCAGGTCCCTGACACAGCTGTCTGCAGATAGTTCAAGATCAGCACCTTCCGGCGGCCCAGCCTGTGAGGGGAGGGGATACCTGCAGCAGGGTTTTGAGGACTGACAGGTGCTAGGTCGGGCTGGGAGACGAAGGCTTGCCCTGGATGCGGCCTAAGGGTCTTTGGAGGACCTCTGAGATATTCTGAGGCTGGTGCTATAGACCCTCAAAGCAACCCCAGCTGGGAATCCCAACCTCTCCCTAGGCCTCCTGAGGAGCCTGCAGCCACGGAGCCCCCAGACCCAGCCCTTGGCCCCTCCTAGGACTGACCTGTCTGCCAGGTAGCCGAACATCATAGCTCCGAGCAGCACCCCCACCATGTACAAGGACTGGGCCAGCTGGCGTAAGGCCCTGTGAGAGCACACGAGGTCCCACTGTGGGAGCAGGAGCAAGGGTCAGGCAGAGATGAGCCTGGCTCCAGGGAGTGCCCCTCCCCTCCTCCTGGGTGGTAGGCTGGTCCTCTGGGGTCCATGTCGCTCTTGTTCCCTGGTACTTTCCCTGCTGTGTCCCTCACTGGTCCCAGGAGCTCAGAGCATTTTTTAAAACGCATCTGTACTTTTTTTTTTTTAAGAGACAGAGTCTCACTTTAATTGGCCTTGGTAGAGTGCTGTAACATCACAGCTTACAGCAACCTCCAGCTCCTGGGCTTAGGGGATTCTCTTGCCTCAGTCTCCCGAGTAGCTGGGTCTACAGGCGCCCACCACAACCCCTGGCTATTTTTTTGTTGCAGTTTGACTGGGGCTGGGTTGGAACCTGCCACTCTTGGTATATGGGGCTGGCGCCCTACCCACTGAGCCACAGGAGCCGCCCGCCTATATACCTTTTTTACAAAGGCCCCCATCTTGAATCCCTTTCTCCATCTTCCTATCTTGGCTCCTGGAGAACTTGAGACTCTGTGTGTATGTATCTGTCTGTCCGTCTGAGAGGGGAAGGCAGAGCCTGGATGACCCATGGAGTGGGGAGCCCAGATCCTCACCTCAGTCACGATGGTGGATGGGAAGGTGCTGTTGTCATAGATCCAGCCATTGGTGCAGGGCTCGGTGGCCCCTGTGGCGTTGGCCTCTGTGCCATTGGGGAAGGGTGGTCCCGACTGGGGGGAGGTGAAGTGGAGGCAGGATTCCCTTCGCCCTTGCTGGTCCCGGGGCAGCCAGGCCTCCAGTCCCCCATCCTTGCTGAGGTTGGCATGGGCAGGTGGGCGGCAGTGGTGGGTGGGGATGGCGGCGGTGAAGTTCTGCAGGGTGTTGTGGGAGGCCATCAGGAGCAGGGGGAGGATCACCAGGGTGACCTGGATCTGCTGGAAGCGGCCGACGCCCCCCACTTGCTTCAGGAGGTCATTGAAGGCCATGGGGCCAGGCCCGGCCAAGCTGTTAGGAGCTGAGGCCTTCCAGTCCCGGGACCTCTGTCTGTCTTTTCTTGCCTCCTTCTCTAGAGGAGCAGGGCTGCCGTTGCCTCTGCAGCTGGGTTGCTGCTAGAGCTGAGTCTGAGCTGGCTCTGTGGGGGGACAGCAGCCTGCCCCTCCTTCTTCCCCTCACTCCCTGCTCTGTCCCTCCCTTCTGCTTACAGCTTTTCCTTACTTTGGGGGTCGGGAAAGCTCAGCTTTCAGGGTCTGCTGTAGCCCTGACTCTTCCATGGGAAGCTTTTAATCTTTGGTCTAGATGGAATGAGTTAAAGTGTGACTTGGTATCAGAAGGATTAACCCTCTGAGTATTCCTTGTGTCAGTGGACTTTCTCCAAGTGGGTATAAAGGGCAGGAGAGAGTGAACCGAAGTGGGAGTGGGGTGGAGGATGTACTGGTAGAGCCCGTCTGGGCACCTGGGGGCAGGAGGGGACGGAGTGAGGTCCTTTTGTCTTTCTTTTAGTGATGAGATTGGACTCTGGGAAGTTTGGGGGCCTCTTGAGGGGTTACTGTCCTTTTTAGTGGATAGGTTCAAACAGTCTATCCTTGGGAAAGGCTGTCAGAGAAAACACAGGATTCCCAGTTAAATTTGAATTTCAGATTAATGAATTTTTTTTTTTTAAGTATGGGTCTATCCTTAATATTGCATGGGGCATACTTAGAATGAAAAAATATTCACTGATTCATCTTGTATCCTTATTTGCTAAATTTGACAACCTCAGTCTTTGTTCTTTTGGCATCAGCTCACATCTTATAGGACCACTTATTTGTTTTGTTTGTTTAATTGCAAGAAACAATAGAGGTCAGAGGCCCCTCTTGAAGGAGGGGGACCTAAGACCAACATCAGACATGAGGTAGGCAGGGTCTCAGATTCCACTGTCTTGCTAATCGTCATTAAAATTTTTCCTTTTGAAAATGCTTATGCACTGTTGGTGGTAATGTAAGTTAACGCAACCTCTGTGGGAAACAGTATGGAGATTTCTCAAAGAACTGAAAATAGAACGAGAGTTCCATCCGGCAGTCCCACTACTGTTTATGTACCCGAAGGAAAATCAATCATCATACCAAAAAGATACCTGCACTCATGTTCATCAGTACAACACTACTCATGATAATGAAAATACGGAATCAACCTAAGTGTCTGTCAGTGGATGACTGGATAAAGAAAATGTGGTATGTATAAACATGGAATAATATTTAGCCATAAAAAAGAATCAAATTATGCCTTTTGTAGTAAGATGGATGGAACTGGAGGCTATTATTTTAAGTGAAACAACTCAGACACAGAAAAGCAAATACTACATGTTCTCACTTGTAAGTGGGAGCTAGATAATGTGTCCACCTGGACGTAGAGGGTGGAGTGATGGACATTGGAGGCTTGGAGGGGTGAGTGGGTGGGAAGGGGGTGGATGATGAGAAATTACTGAATAGGTGCAATGTATATTATTCAGGTGATGCCCACACTAAAAGCCCAGACTCTACGACTATGCAATACAGGCATGTAACTAAATTGCACTTGTACCTCTTAAATTTAAACAAATAAAAAAAAATTTTCCCTTTGTCATATTGCCTTTTGTCCTTAGCTTTTTTTCTTTTAAAACAATGAGCATGAATGCGCATGACTGTGTTGTATTTTGAGCCATGACTCTAAGACAATCACTTGACTTCTTCCAGCAGTGTAGACTCCCGAGCCTGCTCACTCAAGGTCGGGGCAGTGTGGAGCTGTGATTGGATGGGCTTCCATGGGCTGGGACTGGCTTCCATTGGGAACACTAGGAGAACAGGTTGCAGCTTCTGGTCTGTAATTGCCCAGGGCATATTATATAAGACAGGGAGTCTGGAGTCAGTCTTCTTGGAGCCAAATCCTCACTCTATACACAGTGGCTGTGTAAGCAGGGGAGGTTACTATGCTCCTCTGTACCGCAGTGTTCTCATTTGCAAGATGGGGATAATAGTCATGTTTGCCACATTGAGATCTTGGAGGATGACGTGAACGACTATAGGTGAGGAGCTCCGAGTAGCTCCTGCCCCATAACTTTTTGTTTCTGCTGAAAAGGTGAGAATTTCACCATGTGAAATGTCATGTCAATTTTAGACAAAACACAAGCCTAAGCACCTTGCTCCACTGGGGGGCAGGATAATTCTCTCCTCCCACCAGGGGGCATTTCGACATTTGTCAATGTCTGGAGACCTTTTTGGTGGTTGTGGCTGGGGTGGTGGCGCTACTGGTTTCTAGCAGCTAGAGGCTACGTATGTTGCTGAACATCCTACGATGTGCCAGTCAGCCCTGCACAAGTAGGCATTATCCTGACCCCAAAAGTGAGTGGTGCTGGGGGGCGGCACCTGTGGCTCAACAAGTAGGGTGCCAGCCCCCTATGCCAGAGGTGGCAGGTTCAAACCTAGCCCCGGCCAAAAATTGCAAAAAAAAAAAAAAAAAAAAGTGAGTGGTGCTGAGAGTGAGAAACCCTGCCCTACAAGACGTTTCATAGTTATTTGTGTAAGCGATTCATCCCGTACATGTTTGGCCGAGGAAATTTGAGCCACGCTGATGCAGCCTACCAAAATATTTATTTCTGAGAATCCTCATGGTTTTATTTGTGCGGGGAAAGTATTATATCTTGCAAGGTGAGGATGAGAACGCCTTCTCTTCATTCTGCTTGAGTACAGCAGGGTAGCTCGGCCTCCAAAATACTACGGCTCTTTCTCTGCTCAGACCCACCCAGCCACTTTCGCCACCAAGGTGGCCACATCAGGACACTGACGTCCATGAGTGAGGTCTGTGCTCTTCTGCACTGTGCCCTGATTTGACCATTGGATTGGCTTGCTGTGCTTAACTCTTCTTTACCCTTTACGGTGCGTTTCTGTCTTGAGTCTCTCACTGTCCCTCTCTGTCATTTGGATCCTGTCTACTATCTCACTATCCAGATTTGTCATTATATTGGCATATGTCTAACCATGATGGCTGGTCAGGGTCCCACAGTTATTCCAAAAGTGCTCCAGGCCCTACACAAATTAGCTGATGTCAAGGGTTGCGAGGGAAGGGGTATTTTGGGGCAGAAAATCTCTAAATCTTGCTGTTGGTGATGTAGTTTGATGGCCAACCCCTCTTGTTAGAAGTGAAGGTGTCCTGTTATCATTGTGCAGTTTGCACAAACTGTACTTTCATGTACTAAGTTGGGAGGGTATTTATTGTCCATCAAGGCCCTGGGATGCGTGAGGTCTTAGACTAGTTCCAACTTATTTTTTTTACCTTTAAAGATGGGCTCTTAACTGCTACTCTAGAATATAGACTGCCCAGCCCAAAGGGTTTTGGGGATTATCTGTTCTCAGAGAAAAGGGGAGGCCTAGAAAAGGATGTGACTTAGCCCAGGCTTCATTCTCCTGCCCAGTGTTGGTTCTGGGCTGGGACCCAGTGGGCGTCCAGATGCTTGACAACATTCTCCAGGCCAAGATACATAAGAGCCTTGGGGCCTGGGGATGTGAGAACAGCTGGACAAACAGCTTGGGGACTGTGGAGCCAGTCTCCTGCCAGGACTTGGTGCCCTTGTGTGGGAGTGGGTGGAATGCTGAGGGCTTGAATGGGGGACCCTACAAGGACCGTCCCTCTTCAAGCCAGTACCCAATCCCACTTTGGAGAAAAGCTCCCTAGTGCCTGAGCCACTCCAAGCCTGGCTGAGACTGGAAAAGCCTCCATTGGAGACACCAGGGCCTGAATTATGTTTGGGTTTTGGGATCAACTGAGTGGTAAAGGTATTCCCCGGCAGCCTCCCAGCTCACAGAGAGTTTCTGGATAGAAAGGCTGTCATGGCAAACCATTTGCAGAACCAGGAACTATCCCTTAGGGACCTTCTGTATCACTAAAACTCAGAATCAGGCTTCCCTGTGCTAATTGGAATGTGGACTTCAATGCTGGCAGTGCTCAATTTCGGATTGGCCCAGAGTCACAGAAGCACATGCCGTCTGGGTTGACTACTACGACTCAGGTGAAAATATCCCACTGTGCAGATAAGGAGCCTGAGGCCCAGAGCAAGCAAGGGGTTTGTGCACAACCACACAGCAGGAGAGTTCTGAACTCCCCTCTCTCGACTCCATTGCTCTTCCTCCTGAGCTAGCAGCCATCACATAGCCCAGATTTTCTGGGACCAAACTTGATTTCGTATGATTTTATTCTGTTAAATAAATAATATTTAAAGTGTGAGACTACCTGGGATTTTGATTTTTATTATTTGGTGACTTCCTCCTTCCCTCCTTTGCCCCCTCCCTCCTTTCCTTCTTTCTTTTTTTTGACAGGGTCTTCTCTGTAACCCAGAGAAGGGAGGTAAAGGGTCTTCTCTGTTACCCTGGAGTAGTGCGAAGATAACTTACTTCAGCCTTCAACACCTGGGCTCGAGTGCTCCTCCTGCCTCAGACTCCTGAGCAGCTGGGATTACAGGCGCATACTACCATGCCTTGCTAAGTTTTAAATTGTTTTCATAAAGATGGGGTCTTGCTATGTTGCTCAGGCTGTTCTCAAACTCTTGAGTTCAAACAATCCTCCCATTTTAGTCTCCCAAAGTGTTGGGATTACAGGCGTGAGCCACCACGCTTGGCCAGGTTTTTAAAATAAATGATTTACAGATCAAATGAAGCACTCTTGCTCAGATCACATGCCCTAAGCGTGGGTTTGAAATTACTGACTTGGTGATGAGTCCAGTAGACTCCCAGGACTAGCCAGGCGCATGGCAGCATTTTGAGCCAGCCTCTGAGTTTGTGCCTTGTGGTCTGGCTATGCTGGCCAACGGGTGGTATAGAAATTAGGAGTTCATACAAAGATTGCCATTTAAAGCCTGGACATAAGGTCAGTAATCAATGAGATGGCTCAGCACGGGGACTCTGCCTGGAAGGGATGCTCCATTGTAGATGATGATTCACTGAGCCAGGTGGAATCCTTTTTCAGGGACAGAGGAAAACCAGAGGAACTGGAATTGTAGAGGAACAAGTGGCCACGGAGAGAGGGAAGGTCTAGAATGGGACCCGGGGATAGAGGAGGAATGGTTATGTGAGGGCCAGTGCATCCTGATCAGCTTCCCATACCCCATGAGTCTGACCGTGTGCCTGGGAAGTGTTTTCTTGGGTGTCTTCCTTTCCTTTCCTGTGTGTCCTTGCAATAAACACCCTAGAGCAGCACAGGAATGCTCATAGCCGGGACATCCTTGCAGACACCTTGAGTTCTGAAAGATGGGGGGGCATAGGGTTAGTGTTTCTCATTGTCTTCTTTTTCCAGGCCGAGACCCAGTCAAACTGAGGGGAGGCATTGTTGGCCCTGTTATCAGCACAGCCTAGCTCCAAGGTAGAAACTCCATAAATAGCAGCCAGATGAGGCCTGGTAGGAGCTACATCTAAGGCAAGGTCTCAGTGGGCAGTGTGGCACCAAGCTGGTCCTAGGTGCCAGCCCCAGATTAACTACCGGTTGGCAAAGGGGGAGCCCTGCATCCAGAATGATCATAAACGGCTGGTCCTGGCAGTCTGTCATGTGGCTGGAAGACAGATGGGCTGTCAAGGGTGACCCTTCACCTTCTCACTCTCTCTCCTTTGGGCTCTTGCTTGCTTTCATGACTTACCCTCGACGTCCCTGTTCAGGCTTTCTGGGATTTCCCATCAAATAAATGACGGTCCCTGCACTAAAATTCTTGTCTTGGAGTTTGCTTTCTGGGGAAGCCCACACTAGGACCGGACTGTGATCACAGTTTGGTCTATGAAAAGCAGGGTGCTCAGCACAGCTCTGGGGAATCACAGGTGGCTTTCCAGAGGAAGTGACCCAAGCTTCAAGTGTGGGTTGGGGTGAGCCAAGTGCTGTGTGAAGGGCAGGGCCACCTAGGAACTGAGGGAAGCTGGATGAGGCTAGATTTCAGGGTGCAGGGGAGACGGCATGAAGGGCTGAGCAGCTGAGGTAGGCTTGGGCCTCATCATGGCAGGCATTGTAAAAGAGTTTAAACTTTATCCCACAGGAAGTCGCCAGAAGGCTGAGGCAGGGATGCAATAGGATCTCTTTTATGTTTATTAAGCTCTCTCTCAAACCTCTAAATACAGATTTGAGAGTAACTAGCACTGTGGCTGATAATTTAAGCCCTGCAGAGCATCTAAGTGTCCAATATGGCAGCCAGTAGCCATTCCCGAGGGCTTGAATTGAGCTAGTCCAAACTTAGGTATATTCTGTCAGTGTACAATACACACCAGATTTTGAAGACTTTTTTTTTTTTGAGACAGAGCCTCAAGCTATCACCAGGGTAGAGTGCTGTGGCATCATAGCTCATAACAACCTCCAACTCCTGGGCTCAAACTATTCTCCTGTCTCTACCTCCCAAGTAGCTGGGACTACAGCTGCCCGCCACAACGCCCAGCTATTTTTTGATTGCAACTGTCATTGTTGTTTGGCGGGCCGGGGCTGGATTCGAACCCGCTCACTCAGGTGTATGTGGCTGGCGCCTTAGCCTCTTGAGCCACAGGCACCGAGCTCAGATTTTGAAGACTTTGTCTGCAAGAGTATAAAACATATAGTTGATAACTTTTATATTGATTAATGTTGAAATGGTAATATTTGGATATATTGGGTTAAATAAAGCATATTATTATGACATTGGATACCATTAAAATGAGTTTCACCTTTTTTTTTAACTTTGAAAAAAATGGCTACTAGAAAATTTTAAGCATATGTGGCTCACATTCTATCTCTACTGGATAGTGCTAGGGAAGAATGTTAGAGGGAGGGGCCCTAGCAAAAGGTTCAGGAACATCAGTGGTTGAGAGATGGTAGAGAAAGAGGAGCTGGAATGTTTGGTTACAAGGAACAAAACCAATACCCCCTCACTCACCCCCACCTCCACAGTTAGCTTCAACACAAAGGGGAATTTATTTGGAGAATTCATGGATATTTAATAGAACCAGGGGCAGAAAGTGCAACCGGGTGATGAGGAAATGAGACGTGGAATTCATCATAACTAATGTAAATAGTCTCACCAGCTCTTCTTATGGCCTCGTCTTCTCTTTTTCTTGGTGCATCTGTTTTGCTCTCTTGCTGCACCTAGCTTTCTCTGCTCTGTTTGCATCGGGACCAGCCCAGCCCCATGCTAACTCACCTCCCAGGGCAAGGACCAAGAGATGGACCGGAACCTCTATGTCTCAAATCCCAGCCCAGGAGGGAACACGTGATTAGTGCAACTTGGATCCCGAGCGTTCTCTGATCTAGTCAACCATGACCAGAAGTGGGGAGTCCTGGAGCTGCTCAGTTGGCAGCATTCTAGGGATGTAGACCCTTGGAGAGGGCATGGGGTCGCACAGAAAAAGTGATCACAGAAGCATTTACGGGAGATCCCAAAGGAGCCTTTGCACGAGGAGCCAGTGGGGGGAAGGGAGCAGCACACATGCAAGATCTCAGAAGCCAGGGAAGGCGGGAGTGACTGTGGGACCAAAGCTGCTGGGAGGCCAAGAGAGCGACCAGCACAAGGAGCCAATGAGCATCCATGGTGAGCAGTTTCTGGGAGGGATGGGATGGGAGGTGGACTGGAGCAGGGAGAGGTATGAGGCTCTAAACTGGATGCAGGGAGGTAGACAGTTTCTTTATGAAGTTTGACTTCAATGGGGGAGAAAGAGATGGTGTGGCCCCTGGAAGGAGATAGGGCATCCTATCCAGGGAGAGTTGTTTTTGTTTGTTTGGGGTTTTTGGTAAGATGAGAGAGGACTGAGCTTGTTTTACTGGTGATGGGAAAGAGTCAGGGAAGAGGAAATGTGCACAGACCCCAGGGGTACAGGGATGGCTGTTAGGAGAGGCTGGAGGCAGAGCCCTGTGGGACGACTGGCCCTTCTGCTGTGGCCAGAGGGAACTGGGGAACACAGCAGCAAATATCAGTAGCATTCAGGTACCGCTGCCATTTTCTCGGTTAAAGAGGAGAAAAAAAACCATCTTCCGGGCTTGGGCCTGGGACAAGGATGAGGGATTTGGGGAAAGCAGGGGAAGAGAATCAGGATTGGAGGAGCCCTGCTTCTGTCTGTAGCCACTCTGGGCTTGGTCCGTCATCTACTCACATGCATGCTGGGACATGTGGACACACACGGTGTTTCCCTGCACAGGCCTGCCATACACACCCCTCAGGGCATTCAACACGCACATACGTGTTCCTATCAGTCCAGCTTACAGGTACCCGTGCGCCTGTTCACAGGCCTATATGTACATGCAATGTGCATGCTCACACGTCCACACTGGGGCTGGCTCTCCCTCCCCTCCATCCCTAACCATCATGGCTTGTGTTCTTATTGTCGTTTATTGAAACCTCCTATTGAAGAAAGGGGTGGAAAGCAAGAAGGGAAGGGCTTCTTGTCTTGTTAGGACTGAGCCAGGGGACCCCAAGGGAAGAGGGCTGGGACAATGGGGAAGGCGGCCAGTATGGAAGGGCTAGAGAGAAGACTGGCAGGGCCTGAGTTGCAGGGAGATTGAGAACAGGGCTGGGTTTCGGAAAGCCTATGGCTGAACCTTTGAACTGGCCAGGCCTGGGCTAGGGACTCTGGTAATGGTGGCGGAGGCCTTTGCCAAGCTCTCAGAAGCCTTTGTTCTAGGAGGATGGAGCTCTCCAGGCCCCTCGCACACCAGGCCCCATGGTGCCCAAGGAGCTCAGAAGCAGGCAGGGCCCTGGCTGGGATTAGTCTCTGGAGGGCAGGGAAGGGGGGTTCTGTTGCCTTCAGCTGGAGCCCAGGCCTGGTCCATGAGGCTGGAGAGGGATCAGCTGGGATGCCTTTTCTGCTTCTGGCTCCTGCTTTGGCTCCTTTGCCCGCGTGGACCTAGGGATAGAGAGCTCAGGAAAAGCCCTGGGCCCAGACCTGCCTTTCCAAGGAGGAGCGCTGATGGGCAGAGGCAGGGGACTGACCATTTTTCCATGTCTTCGATAGTCTCTGGCAAGGGCCGATTGAGGGTCTCAGGTAGGAAGAGGGCAGCACTGCCTCCCAGGAGGGCGATGATCCCATAGATGATATTGGGGATGAAGGGATGCACCTCAGCCGTGATTTTCACCAGTGGGGCCAACATGCTTCCAACACGGGTCCACAAGTTACTTGCACCCATACCTGTTTGCCTGGGAGGGTTCAGAGCAGGGATTGGCAGTGTGTAGGGTTTATAAAGGCTGGCTCTGGGACCCCTGGGAGGTGGGCAGGGGACATGGGCAAACATCAGGGGGTAGGAGAATGCCACAGTCCCATCTGACTCTGTGTCTTCTGGCTGGGCCCAGCCCCAGGTCCAGCACCTACCGGATGACTGTAGGGTACAGTTCACTTGTGTAGAGGAAGAGGCAGCTGAAGGAGCTGGACAGGCATCCCTTTCCAAACACTGCTAATGCTGTCCTCAGGATCTGCATGTCTACAGAGGGAAGGAAATGCAGTGGGTCTTAGAGTTCAGGGGCACTTGAGTGTTCTCACTGTTTAGCAGACCTTGTATCCCTTTTGGCTTTGGCTGCTGGGATACTCAGATATAAACCTAAAGCATAGTAACAGCTCTTCTGCTATTCTTTTTTTTGAGACAGAGCCTCAAGCTGTCACCCTGGATAGAGTGCTGTGGCATCACAGCTCACAGCAACTTCCAATTCCTGGGCTCAAGCGAGTCTCCTGCCTCTGCCTCCCAAGTAGCTGGGACTACAGGCGCCCACCACAACACCTGGCCATTTTTTGGTTGCAGCCGTCATTGTTGTTTGGCGGGCCCAGGCTGGATTTGAACCTGCCAGGTCAGGTGTACGTGGCTGGCGCTTTA
>CAUYON010205075.1:0-48772 GCA_963573935.1 Arctocebus calabarensis | reverse complement strand
CCCGCCACAACGCCCGGCCATTTTTTGGTTGCAGCCGTCATTGTTGTTTGGCGGGCCCAGGCTGGATTCAAACCTGCCAGCTCAGGTGTACGTGGCTGGAGCCTTAACCCGTTGAGCCACAGGCGCCGAGCCTATTTTTAAGTTTTTTTCTTAGTGGCTACCTTGGGGTAACCTTGGTTACCTATGGCAATCTAGTATGAGTACCAACTTAGTTTAAATAGTATATGAATGATCTGCTTCTAGACATCTCTTTTCTTCCCCATTTATGTTATTTGTCACAGATTACATCTTTACATGTTGTATGCCTATTAAACTACATATATAAATACTGTTTTATGTATATTCCTATTATAAAGGAAAAATAAAGAAGTAACAAACCATACCAAAAGTACATTCACATTAGCCTGTATATTTAGTTATGTAATTACCTTTATCAAAGTTCTTAATTTTTTCTTATGGCTTTGAGTTATTGTCAATGTTTTCTTTTCAGCCTGACACCTTTTGGTGTGTTTTGTAGAAAAGGTCTCTGGCAATGAACTTTCTCAGCTTCTGTTTTTCTACAGATGTCTTTTTAAAAAAAAAAAAATCTCAATTTCTTTTTCACTTCTAAAGGATAGTTTTGCTAAATATGGACTTCTTGGTTGGTAGTATTTTTCTTTCAAGATTTAAATATGTTATCTTGCTATCATTTGTTATCTGATGAGAAAGTGAATAATCTTATTGAGGATGTCTTACGTATAGCTGCTTTCAAAATTTTCTCTTTTTGTCTTTTGACACTTCGTGTGTATTAGTGTGGGTGTCTTTAATTTTCTCTTAGGGTTCTGCAAAATTAGTTATGACAGTTTCTGCTTATTTTTGGATGTTTCTATGAGAGGACAAGAGCTTGACAATGCCTACCTTGCTACTTTGCTAAAATTTGAGGGGAAAATTCAGTCTATTTTTCTTCAAATCTTTCATTCCTCCTCCCGTTTGGGGACTATAATTATACATATGCTAAAATGCTTGGAATTGTTTCATTGCTCACTGAGTCTCTGTTTCTTTTTGTACTTTCTCTTTTTTTTCCTCTCTGTGTTTAATTTTTTATAGTTTCTATTGTTTTTTATTTTTTATTTTTTTGACAGAGTCTCTCTTTGTTGCCCTCAGTAGAGTGCTGTGGCATCACAGGTCACAGCAACCTTTAACTCTTGGGCTTAAGTGATCCTCTTGCCTCAGCTTCCCAAGTAGCTGGGACTGTAGGCATCTGCCACAACACCTGGCTATTTTTGTTGTTGTTGCAGTTGTCATTGTTGTTTCGCAGGCCGGGGCCAGGTTTGAAACTGACTGCTTTGGTGTACGTGGCTGGCACCCTACCCACTGAGCTACGGGTGCTGCCCTGTAGTTTCTATTGTTATCATCCAATTAATTAATCTTTTCTTCTGTAGTGTCTAATACCATCCAATGCATTTTTTTATTTCAATATTTTTATCTCTATAATCTCTATTTGGGTTTTCAAAAATATTTTTTGTGTCTCTCTTTCACCTTTCTTTCCTCTACCTTTTGATCATATGGGGTATATTTATGATAGTTGTCTCAATGATTTTATCTACTAATTCTATCATTTATGGATGTATTTCTATTGATTGATTTTTCTCCCCATAATGGCTTGCAGTTTTCTTCTGCCTTGCATGGCTGGTTATATTTGATTTGACATCTGATGCTGTGAATTTTTATTTTGTTGAGTGCCAGATTTTGTTGCCATTATTTCTTTAAATGTTTTTGAGCTTTGTTTTGAGATGTAGAGTCATCCTTTAAGGATCACTTTGAAGTGTTGTTAAGTAAGAACAGAGTGACCCATAGTCAAGGGCCCACATGGCCACCTCTGTGTCCTTCTAGTTTCCTTCCCAAATGCCCCATGTGTTGTGAGATTTTCCAGTATGGAGGTTAGTGACCTAATCCCAGTCCTGTGTAATGTACTGTGATTTTTCCTCCTGTTCATTTCTGATGTCTCTTTGCCTGGTCTTACATATTTTTCTCACACATTCATACCAATCAGTACTGAGTTAAAGATGGGGAGGATGATCTACAGATCTCTGGAGCCCTCTCCCTTCTCTTTGACCTTCTGCCCTGTGAACTTCAGCCGGCTTGGCCTCTGTATTAGTTTGCTCAGGCTGTCATAACAAAATATCACAGGCGGGGGGGCTTAAACAACATTTATTTTCTCATGGTTCTGAAGGCCAGAATCTGAGATCAAGGTGTTGGCAGGGTTGGTTTCTTCTGAGGCCTCCCCTCTTGGCTTGTAGATGGCCACTTTCTTGCTGTGTCCCCACATGGCCTTTCTTCTGTGCTCAGGCATCCTCCTTGTCTCTCTGTGTGTCCAAGTTTCCTCTTCTCATAAGGAAGAGGAGGAATTTGGGCTCACCTTAACAGTCCCACTTTAATTTAATCACCCCCATAAAGATCCTTATCTCCAAATACAGTCACATTTTGAGGTTCTGGGGGTTAGAGCTTCAACACATGAATTTTGAGAAATGGCGAAGAGTCACAACTCAGCCCAGAACAGCCTCCTGCACTCTAGCTCTGTCTCCTCAGGGATCCTGCTGGACTCTCCCGTGATTCACTTCACTCTTTCCCCTCTCAGGGATCTCTGTGCTATGCTGCTTGTTGTCCAGTGCTGAAAACTGTTGTTCCATAAATTTTGTCTAGTTTTTGTTTTTAGTCATTTTGAAAGGGACTAGATCTGGTCATTGTTACTTTATCTTGGGTGGAAGTAGACATTTTCCAACATAGATGTTTAACCTGTCTTCTGGTTTCCACACCATCTTCATTCTAGCCTTGGGTATACTTGGCATTTTTCTTCAGTGCTGCCCAGAGAAAATGCCATCCCTCTGGTCTGAGCTTTCTCTGCCCTGCCAAATCACCTTATCTGTTTTCCTTCCTTCAAAAATTTATTGTAATCTCTTGTGAGCCTCTCCTGGACAACTTGGCCCCTTGAGCCCTATATGTTTTTTAAATTCATTTATGATTATTTTAGTGAAATCTTGGGAGGAAGAAGAAATTCAAGTGTGGGTCAAACTGCTCTCTTTCACCAGATATATTTCCTTATGTCTTTAAACAGTTAAATTTTCTTGGAAACATTATTTGAAAGCAGATGTCCTCTTGGAGGACATTTATAATGCTTGTAACTTTTTTACTATTATAAATAATGCTTTGATCATCGTCCTTGTCCAGAATGTTTGTGCATCTCTGTTACTTTTCTAGCATAAATGCTTAGAGACTGGGTCAAAGCTTTGACAAAGTTAAAATGTCTGTGGTATATGGCCAGATGGCCACCACCAAAAAAAAAAAAAATCTGTATTATTCTACCCAGCTACCAAAGTTTTCTTATGCTTACAAAGGGCTTTCTTGTTCTGCAATAAATGAAAAGTTCTCCTATATTTTAATGACTTCAATTTTTTTTAATCCATCTGAAAGTTGTTTATGGAGTAAGTTAGGGAATGGTTTTATTTTTCTCTTTGAAACAATTAATTTGTTCTCTTCAAAATGGATTACCATTGACACCTCTCTGCTGAACATTTCCCCTCTTCACATGGGGCTGGTGGCTGGCCCCAGGTACTTGGGAGGGAGACACATAACAAGTTGAACACTGGCTTCTGTGCCTGAGGTCCCACCTGGCTGGGGAGAGGGACTCCCCAAAAGGACCGTTCTATCAGAGCACTGGAATTGACAACAGTTTTACCCTGATGGCCTTGTTGGAATAACATTGCTACTGACACCAGCGCCACTTTTAAACTAACTAACCCTAGAATGACACTCTTGTTTGCTGTACATCTGACTCATACTTGAGGATGTAGCTATCACTACACTCCAGGGGTATCTATCAGTCAGGGTTTGATGAGAGAAGTAAAGTGCTTGGAAATATATACATACCTGCAGAGATGTGACCTAACGACACTTGGAACCTGGTTACACTGTCTTTAGGAAGCCATTCATTTAGAAGTCTGTGGTGTGGGAAAGTGAGGATGGAAGATGGGTGTGAGGCTCCCATAAGGCCAAGATTTAGCACCAGAAGGTATATCAGGGAGAGGCTGTACTATTGCCCTTTGTACGGCATTGAACACCCCTATCTGGCTAGGGGTGGAGGAGCTGATGCAAAAGATCCAACAGGAGTTAGGGAGCTATACACCTAGCTAGCTGCTGTCTCACACTGACTGCAAGGTAGGCTACTCCTGCTTTATACCATCTGCTTAGGCATAATGATATAGGGCACCCCTCCACCCAAAAGTAAGGCAAAACATTCCTGGGGTCCACTACCTCGAGTCTGGCATGTGCAGTTCTAGCTCAGTGAGTTGATGCAGTTTGGCAAACAGGGCTCAGAGATGTTAAAGGGCCACTCACTAGCCCTTCCCTTTCCCAGCCTCCCCATATACTTGGTGCACTCCAGTCTGGCCTCTAAGAACAGAGACCTCATCTTCTATATGGGCAGAGAGAGAGTATAGTCTATGTTATTTCAATTATTTTAAAATCATTGAGGTATTTAGTATGCTCTATCTTGGTAAATGTTCCATGGACAGTCAAGAAGAATGTATTTTCTGCTATTTTGGGGTAAAGTATGCTATAGATGTCAAACAGATTCTTTTGGTCAATGGTGTGATTGACATCTCCTATATCCATGTTGATTTTCTATAGAGTAGTTCTATCAACTGCTGACAGAAAGATTTTGAAGTCTTCAACTATAATTGTGGATTGGTTTATTTCTCCTTTCAGCTCTATCAACTTTTGTTTCATAGATTTTGATGCTCTGTTGTTTGCACAAATGTACAAATTTGGAAGTTAAAACGAAAATACAATGTATCAGCCAGGAGTGGTGGCTCACGCCTGTAATCCCAGGACTGTGAGAGGGTGAGGTGGGAGGATCACCTGAGATCACAAGTTTGAGAGCAGCCTGAGCTAGAGTGAGACCCCATTTCTAAAAATAGCTGGACATTGTGGCAGGCATCTGTAGTCCCAGCTACTCGGGAGACTGATGCAAGAGAATTGCTTGAGTCCAAGAGTTAGAGGTTGCTGTGAGCTATGACACCAGGGCACACTACTGGGGGCAATAAAGTGAGACTCTGTCTCAAAAAAAAAAAAAAAAAGAGAGAGAAAGAAAGAAGGAAAGAAAAGAAAAGAAAATACAACATATCAGAATGTGTGGGTTGCAGTTGAGGCAGTTCTGAGAGGGACAATAAATGCTAGAAAAGAAGAAAGATTACAAATAAATATTCTACATTCCCACCACAAGAAACTATTAGAAAGGAGCAAAATAAAGCCAAAGCGAGAAGACCATAGAAAAATAACAAAGAAAAAAGAAATAAATGAAGTAAAAACAGGAAGACAATAGAGAAAATCGATGAAAGAAAAAATTGGCTTTTCAAAATAAAACAGTGATATTTATAAGCCTCTAGTGAGAATGAGAAAGACAAAAAGCGAGAAGACACAAGTCACCAATATTATGAATGAAACAGGAGATATTATAATAGATCTTGGTTTTACCAAGAATGACTTTCATAAATTCATCAGCTTAGGATAAATGGATCAATTCCTCAAACTAAAAACTGTCAAAACCCAACCAAGATTAAAAGGACAACTTGAAGAATCCTATAACCAATTTTTCAAAGTTGTTGCAAATAAAAATTCAATCCTTCAAATCTCCATGGCTAGATGGTTTCACTGGACACTTATACCACACATTTGAAGAAGAAATAACACCAATTTTGTACAATTTCTCCCAGAAAATAGAAGATATGGGAATCAATATCCACTTATTTCGTGAGGCTAGTTATCACCCAATACCAAAACCAAAATCCAAAAAAAAAAAAAAAAAGTAAAGTAAAGAAAAGTAGAGACTAATATCCCTTATAAACTTAGAAGCAAAACCATCAACAAAATCTTAGAAAATTGAGCTCATCAATATAAAACGAGAATTATATGCCATGACCACATAATTCATTCCAGGTATGCAAGCCTGAGCCAACATTTGAAAGTCAATAAATGTAATCCATCATATCAACATGCTAAAGGAGAAAAAGCATACAATCTCATTAGAGAATGCAGAAAAGCATTTGGAAAAATCTAACACCCATTCATGACAAAAACTCTCAGGAAACTAGGAAGAGAGATAGGCTTCCTCAATTGATAAAAACCATTTAAAAAATCTCTACAGCTAGCATCATACTTTTTTTTTATTAAGTCATTTGTACATAGATCATGAATACATTTATGCCATTATGGGATTCAATGTGTTGATTATTTGTAAAAATTGGAGTGATTACATCCTACTAAGCAACATAGCCTTCACCTCATTTACCCAATTACAGCGTTAAGTCATTTGTGTTCTACACCTGATAGATCCAACTTGTACTTGCAATATGCTCCATAGGTGTGGTGCGCCTAATAACTCTCCTTCGATCAACCCACCCCCCTCCCTTCCCCTGTCCCTTCCCTTCCCTTCCTTCATCCTAGGCTATAGTTGTGTTTCATTTTTCATATACAAGCATTCTTTTTTTTTTTTTTTTTGCAGTTTTTGGCCAGGCCTGGGTTTTAACCCGCCACCTCTGGTATATGGGGCTGGCACCCTACTCCTTGAGCCACCCTTAGCATCATACTTAATGTTGAAAGAGGAACACTTTCCCCATAAGACCAAGTACAAGGCAAGGATATCAGCTCTCATTACTGTTATTTGACATAGTACTGAAGTTCTATCCAGTGTAATAAGACAAGAAAAGGAAACAAAAGGCATACAGGTAGAAAAGGAAGAAATAAAACTGTCCTAAATGGCAGATAGCATGATTATCTATATAGGAAATTCCAGTAGATCTTAAAAAAATCCTTCTAGAACTAATAGATGAATTATGCAAGACTGCAGGGTACAAGATCAGCACACAAAAATCAATTCCCTTATCAGCTGCATTTCTATGTACTTGCAACAAAGGGAAACTATAATAAGTGTAAAACACGACACTATTTGTAACCAGTCCAAAGTAAATTAAATACTCAGTTATAAACTTAACAAAACATATATGGGATATGTGGGTTGAAATCGAAAAATGATGATGAAAGAAGTAAAATAAAACCTAAATATACAGAGACACACAGTGTTCATGGATTAGAAGACTCAACATAGCAAAAATGCCAAGTGCTCCCAAATTAATCTATAGGCTTAATGTAATTCCTATCAAAATCTCAGCCATTTTTTTTGTAGGCATAGACAAGCTTATTCTAAAATGTATGGATAAAGCACAGATTTCAGACTACCTAAAACAATCTTAAAAAGAACAAAATAGAAAGAATCACTCTACCTGATGGTAAGACTTCCTACAGCATAAGTGTACAGAAATAAAGGCAATGTAGTGTGAGCTGAGGGACAGACATATAGATTAACGAGACAGAAAAGAGAACCTAGAACTACCTCTACCCAACATGCACAACTGATTCTTTTTTATAAAGATACAAAAGCTATTTAGTGGAAGAAGAACAGCCCTTTCAACAAATGGTACCAGGGCAACTGTACATACACAGGCAAAAACGAAAACAAAAAACAAAACCTTGAGACCTATGTTTCTTTCTTTCTTTCTTTTTTTTTTTTTTTTTTGTAGAGACAGAGTCTCACTTTACCGCCCTTGGGATAGTGCCGTGGCGTCACACAGCTCACAGCAAGCTCCAACTCCTGGGCCTAGGCGATTCTCTTTCCTCAGCCTCTCAAGTAGCTAGGACTACAGGCTATTTTTGTTGTTGTTGTTGTTGCAGTTTGGCCACGGCCAGGTTTGAACCCTCCACCCTCGGTATATGGGGCTGGCACCCTACCCAGTGAGCCACAGGCACCACCAAGACCTAGATTTCATACCTTATACAAAAAAATTACTTAAAATGAATCAGACTTAAATGTAAACTGTAAAACCATAAACCTGATATAAAATAAGAGAAAATCTCCAGTATCTTTGTCTTGATAAAGAGTTCTTAAACTCGATAACAAAAACATGTTACATAAAAGGAAACAGAGAAAACAGAACTTCATTAAATGAACAGGTTTTTTTCTGCAGAAGTCCACGTTAAGAGGAAAAAAAGACAAGCGACAGACTGGGAGGGGATATTTGCAAAGGAATTATACCTAAAATATATAAAGAGCCTTTGAAACTTGGCATTAAAAAATCCAATTAGAAAATGGGCAGTGCTCAGGCGGTGCCTGTGGCTCAGTGGGTAGGGCGCCGGCCCCATATACTGGAGGGGCCCTGGACAAAAACTGCAAAAAAAAAAAGAAAATGGGCAGTGCTCGCTTTGGCAGCACATATACTAAAATTGGAATGATGCAGAGAAGATTAGCATGGCCCCTGAGCAAGGATGACATGCAAATTTGTGAAGTATTCCATATTTGGGGGAGGGTAATCAGTGGGATCTCACCTATTGTGTATATTGCAAGCATACATGCGAAATATATTAAAATAGAGTATAAATGTCTAAATACAACAATTGAATAAGTGAGGCGAATGATATGTTGACCAGTTTGATGTGAACATTCTAGATTGTATATAGAGTCAGTGCATTGTACCCCATAATTGTAGTAATGTACACAGTTATGATCTAATAAAAAATATAGAAAGTGGGCAGAAGACAAATAGACATTTCACTAAAGAGGATGGCAAATAAAAATCATTAATGTTCAACATCATTAGCCATTAGGGAAATGCAAATTAAAACCACAATGACACATCATTGCACACCTATCAGAGTGGCTAAAATTAAAAACAAACACACACACAAAAAAACAGTGACAATCCCAAACACTGGTGAGGATACAGAGAACCTGGATCTCTCATTCATTGCTGGTAGGGATATAAAATATGCTTAATGGCACAGACCCTCTAAAAAACAGCTTGCAGGATTATATGGTAATTCTTCTCCAAAATGAGACATGAATTACCATATGACCCAGCCTTTGCTTTCCTGAGCATTTATCCCAGACAAATGAAACTTAAGTTCACACAAAGCCTGGACATCAATGCTTACAACAGTTTCGTTTGTAATAATTAGAAACTGGAAACAGCCCAGATGTACATCAGCAGGTGAACAAGCAACATATTGGTAAACCCATAGAGTGGAATACCACACAGTAATGAAAAGTCCTCAACTATCCATACAGACAACAATTTGAATGGATCTCATGGGAATTCTGCTGAGTGAAAAAGCAAATCTCAAAATTTTACCTACCGTATGATACCACATAGATAGATAGCATTCCTGAAATGACAAAATGAGAGAGAGAGGGGGATTAGCAGATTCCTAGGGTTGGGCTGTAGCTATCAAATGGCAGCCTCAGCGACCATGTGCTCATGGACATGTTCAGTATCTCAGTCTTGGTGATGGACACATGAAGAAATTGTACAGAACTAAACACACACACACACACAGATACACAAAGGAGTGTGTATAACAATGCTGATCGAACCTACCCATGTCTACCCATGTCTGGCACTTATTTGGTCCTAGAGTTTTGGAAGATGTTACCACTGGGGGGAATCCACTGAAGGATACCAAGGGTCTTCTGCACTACTTCAATGCAAGCCTCAGCATGCATCTCACAGAGGACATGTATGCTGTCTCACCATGAAGAATGAGCCCCATGAATATTTGCCAAATGTCCCGGGACATGGCCCATGTTGGATGCTGCCCAGAGGATGTGTGTATGCTGACTGAGATGTTTCGAGATTCTGGTGGGGATTCTGGCTGGGATGCCAATGGGGATGATGGCCTGGGATTCTGGTGGGGATGACGGCCTCTTTTCTGGTTGTCCTGAAGGGGGCAGCCTGGCCATGGAGGGACTGGGTCCTGTGGAGATTAATTACTTGGCTGGTCACAGGAGCCCTGAAGTGCTGTGTTCATTTTCTCTCTTTTCTCTCTCTCTCTCTCTCACAACACACACACACACACCCCTCACAGCCCATGAGCTCATTCTGCCCACGGCTGGCAGTCTGGGTGGGATCACTTCTGCTTGAGTTCTTTGTCCAGCTGTTTCAAGTGACTCATGAGTGGTTCTTGCCTTCTCCCCCAGGGAGACCCCCTACTTGGCCTTATAAACCTTCCCAAGGAGGCAACGTTTCCTGATAAGTGGTCTCTCGCCCCACTTCTCCCAGACCACCTGAGAGAGCAGCCCCTCAATCCCTTCCCTAGGGCAGCAGCCAGCCACCTCCCCACCACCTCCTCTGGAGCCTGAAGCAGGGAGCGCGGGAGCCTCCACTCCTCATCCTCCTGCACGCTCTCTGCCAGGACACTGATGCTCAGAGAGAGCATCTGTTCTCTGTCCTCCCTGTCTGAGGGGAGAGGAGTGAATCCTCATCCTTTATCTCTGTCTCTGCCTGTCACTCTCTCCCTCAGTTACTCGTTCTCTCTCCCGCTCTCTTTCAGACATTCTCTTATTCTGACTCTGCCTCTCTTTATCTGTCTGTCTCATTCTTTTCCTTATTCTCGCATTCATTCATTCTCTTTTACTCTCTCTCTCACTCCATGTCTCTCTCCCCATCTTTATGTCTTTGTCTCTATCTCTCATTATCTTTTTCTTTGCCTGTAACATTCTTTCATTCATTCTTTATCTCCCCTCACACATTCTTTCTTTCATCTTTTTTTCTGCCTCTCTCTCTTCACCCACCGCTGTCTCTCTCCATCTCTCTCTCATTGATTTTGTCTCTCTCCACTTGTCTCTCTAATTCATCGTCTCTCTCATTTATTCTCTCTGTCTTTCCCCATCACACTCTGACTCTGGCCCGTGGCACAGGGGACTGAGGAGGTCCAGCCACTGGACCGGACAGTTTTTTCAGGAGTGAGGAGAGGGTAGGAGGAGTCATTGCTGATCCTGGTTCCCAGTCCAGCTGCTGTGCATGGTGGGGCTGCAGGAGGAGCCCTGGGGAGAGGCATCACTCATTTTCCCAAGGAGTCTTTTCCTGCAAGGCCTCAGGGAACAAGCCTTTGTTTATGCTCAACTGCATGGTGAGTGGAGTTTCCCTAAGAACATGACAGCTGGTTCTATCTGACAGAGATACCCTGGATTTCCAGAGGGGCCTCACCAGTGAGAATGCTTGAGTCCAGAGTCTTCTGAGTCCCACACAGTCCCCATCACACCATGCCTGCAAAAGATAACAGGGTGGGCTTGGCCTAGGGGGTGGGCACCTCAGCAACATTGCAGGAGCTTGTACAATTTGCTGATCTGCTCTGCCCCCTAGAGGTCTCTAAAAGTGCTTGGGTGTTGTTGAGTGTTCCCTTTCTGTGGCAGAACGCCTTCCAGAGCCCAGGTCCCCTCCCTGTGCCCGCCCTGCCCCCTTGGAAAGCATCCCCAAACCCTGGGTGTGTAGGGCCAGCCTTAACCACTTCCTGCACTCCCTCACACCCTTGGTGATTCTGCCAGCTGTTGAGTGTGTCTATTCCAATTATGCATCTGGGAGCTGAGGACCCAGTCACTGGATGGGTTCTGGGAGTTGCCAGAGCTGAAACTCCATGAATCAACTGACCCCCAGGAGACCCTGTTTTGACTAAAGCAGCTTTCTGGGTCTCCCAGAGTCAGTGATGGTTTGCAGCAAGTGGAGCAAGTGTCCCGTAGTCCCTAAGGGGTTCTGACTATTTCCTTTTCCCCAATGTATGGTTACTCTGGTAGAAAACTGGGAGAAAGAGTAACAGTGTAAGTTTTTGTTGATGTAATGGGGTCCTTCCTCAAGGGGACCCAGCCTCCGTTTCATTCAAGGGGTTCTGCCAAAGAGCTCAAGGCTGGGGACCGATTGAGAAGCTTTAACTCTTCTTATGACTGAATGGCTTCTCTGGCCTGGGTGCCTGTGCTCGGTGACAATGCACCTTTCAGCCAGGAAAGCCCCAAAGCCCCGGCATCCACAACAGAAACACAGCCATCAGCCAGAGCACAGGATATGGGAGGAGAAAATGCTCCCCTGCTCACACTGTGCCCAAAGTTGTCTGGATGCAGCTCAGGTGGAAAAATCAGGAGGTAAGGACAAGCATTTGACCCCTAGCTTGCTGTGTATCCTTGGGTGGGTGAATCCTGCCATCTGGGGAGGGTGGCTCTTCACAGATGGTCAAGAGTATCTCTGGCATTACCCTGCACCAGGGTAATGTCCCCACCCACATGCTTTGAGCAACTAGGCTTTCTGATAGGTTCCTGACTGGATCTGTGCCCGGGTTTCAAGTGGAGATTTGGTGGGACCACTCAGTGAACTAATGGCTCTCCCTTCTCTGAGGAAAAAGAGCCCTTTCCAAGTCCACATATAGTGGATTGTCCTCGTCAGTGCCCTTTTGCACCAAATTGGCCCCAGGACTCTGGTGCAGGGACCAGAGTAGCCCCTCAGCCAGCCAACTGGCTGCCTCTTTCCTCAGGGACTTGTTGAGAAGCCAACGTGACAGCACTCACTCCCAGTGGAAGGGAGCTTTGTAATGCCTGCCATTCCTTGTGACACACATTCATAATCTCACACATCATTTTTCTTGGCGGCAATCTCCATGCCTTTAAACATGTCATCGCTCTGGGGCTCCCGCCCCCTGCCTCTTCCCACCTCTGCTGCCTCTCACTTACTGGGTGCTGAAGCTGGGCAGTTGGAACTGCCCTGAAACCCATGGTGGTGGGATGGTTGGATCTCCCTGGGGGACTCCACAGCCTGGGTGAGCTGGGCTACCTTCTGTGTTCCATTCACCTGCCAGTCTTTTTGTGGTGGTAAGGTGGGGGGTGGCCCAGCAAGGTGTGAGAAGCAGAGGACAAATGAGACCCTTCTTGCGCAGGGAAGGGGTCCCAAGGATGATCACACCCAATAATAAAGCAGAACCACATGCCAGGGGTCCCACAGTGTGACATATAGCTTAGAAAGAAGCCACATTGTACTGGAGTAGGGTAGATCTTAGGTGGAAAAACTGAGGCCCAGAGAAGAAATGATCTTCCCAGGCCCATTTTCCTCCCCCACTCCACACCCACCTGGCAGGGCAGGGTGTGCTCACGGTGGGTGGCTCATATGGCTGAGACTTCACAAGAGAGGCAGGGCCAATCAACCCATGAGGTGATTAGCTTGACTGAGACCATCATGGGGTGAATTTTCTGTTCTATTTTCTGCTACAATTTTTCCACTGAAGACTCTTTGTATTTGCCTGTCTTGTACTAAGTTGCTGAGAGGCGAATTTTCACAGCTGTCATGACAGCCCAGCCTTCCAGAGGTGTTCTCCCAGACCCTCAGGCCTGGGAGTCACTGTGTCAGAATCACCCCCTCCAAATTCAGAAGGTACTGGCTGACAGAAAGACCTCCCCTGAAAGCCCATGTCTCTGGGACCTGAAAGGACATGGCTTGGCCTGACAACTGTATCTTTATATTGTCATCTGGCAGTCCAGCAGGTGTCTGTCCTATACTGATCAGGGTCTCCAACATGGCAACCACATCCCGGCCCAGACTGGGCCAGGGAGCCCTGTTCTCACTCTTGCTGTGTGGCTGCCTCTGGGGAGGCACCCTGTCCAGAAGACTTCCAAGTGCCACATCCCAGGTCTGTCTGGAATTTTGTGCATCTTTGTGTTTTAACTCAGTTTTTGTATTCTCTGACACCATCTTACTTCTCAAGCAGCCCCGGACGCTCAGTGACAAGGGGGGGCGAGTCACTGGGTAGTTTCTCTGTGTTTCCATCCATGCTGGGCCTGCATCTTCCTCCCAGGTGTCCCTGTGGTCCTGTCCACCATGCCCAAGGAGGATATGGACGGCAAGGGATTTTCCCTGTGTAGCAGTGACTTCAGCCACTAGCTCCCCTCTCTCGATTTAAGAACGGAGACCACTGTGGCCCCCAAAGGTTGAGAGTCTCACCCTGCATCCCCTGCGGGTCAGGTCGCCTCATGCCAGGTCCAAAGCAGTCAAAGCTCCTACTAAGAAGGTGAGCCTCTTCAGCCCCGCTCACTGAAGGGGTTGGAATGCTAAAAGGGACGCAGGCATCACCTGCCGGCTCAGGTCCCCTCTTCAGCCGAACCGTGCCCCAGATAGGGGCAGACAGCCGGGTCCCCTACTGCACCACCCCTGTGCGTTCCGGCGTGGAGGCCTGCCGGCTGTAAACCAGCGCCTCGCCCGCGCCCACAGAGCCATCCCAAGTTCTCCTTCTAACTCCCCAACGCTACTGCCACTCCCCAACGTCCCCACCCCCGCCCGGGCCGCCCGGCCTGCCGAGCGTCCTCTTTTCCCCGGTCTCCAAAAGCCCTCCTGCCCCGGCCGCTCGGTCCTCCCCACCTCTGCCCGAGCACTCGTCGTTCCCAGCACGCCCTCCCTCCCTCCCTTTCTATCCCGTGGATCAGGCGCACCCGAACGCGAACCCTGCCCCGGGAGCTGCGGCCCGCGCCCGGAGTGGCGGGGCGGTGGCGCGGGCGGGGCGGCGAGCAAGGCTCGGGTTTCGGCCCGCCCCCGGCGCCGGCGTGCGCCCCGCTCCCCTCCCTCTCCTCGCCCCCCTTCCCGTCCCGGGAGCGGGGCGGGGCCGGGCCCAGCTGGCCGGCGCCCCGCCCCCGCGGCCGCGGCTCCGGGCGCTATAAGAGGGCGGTGACCGCGGCGCGCCCTGCGCGGAGCCGGGAGCGCGATGGTTAGCCGCCGCGGAGCGGCAAGATGCTGGATGGGCCCCTGCTGGCGCGCTGGCTGGCCGCGGCCTTCGGGCTGACGCTGCTGCTCGCCACGCTGCGCCCTTCAGCCGCCTACTTCGGGTAGGTGCCCTCGGTGGCTCACGCGCACAGGACGGGCGGGGGCGGCGGGGCCCGAGCTGGGGTGCCTGGAGTCCCCGCGGGCGGTGCGGGCCAGGTACTCTGGCTGAGTTGCCTAGAGCTGTTTGTTGGCGGCGCGCGCGCGTCGTTCTTTCCTCGAATCCGTGTCCCCGGGGCAGCGCGGGTAGAGAGGCGGGCGGACCCGACGGGCTTGAGCCGGGCCGCGGTCTTGCATGACCCTGGAGTCGTCGTCGTTGTGGCGAGCTCTGCTGCCACCATGCTTAGGGTACCAGGATCTGGACCGGCTCCTTTGGGCTGCAGGGTTCTTGCCAAAAGGCTGGAGCCTCCCCAGACCCTGCCCGCCCACCCCCGTTGCAGCTTTCCCCCTTTCTCTTCTCGAGAAGTTAATTTAACAATAACAAAAAAATACGTACAAAATCCAGATGTTCCTTGCACTAAGCCCCAAAGGGAGAAAAAGAAAAAAAAAAAACACCCTTCAAGCTGGAGGAATTTATTTTTCTTGCGCTTTGCTTCTGACGCTTGCCTGGGACTCGGCCGCGGCCCTGGCTCGCGGGAGCGCGTCTGTGGGGTCTGGCTGGGTGCGCAGGGCCTTCCTGGAGCGTCCCACGGGGTCTCTGCCCGAATTTGCGGGTGTCTCCAGCAGCGATTTGCTGTGGTGTCGGTGTGTCTGTGGCCGTCTTTCCTTCCTTCCCTCCGTCCCCCCTCCTCCTCCTTTCCCAGGTACTAGAGGTCCAGCCGACCTTTAGAGGGACCCTCGCTGCACTTTGGGCATGCTAAGGTCTAGAGTGGCACCACGCGAGGCAGCGTCCCAGGTCTTCTCGCCCTCCTTGCCTCCCGCCGCAGGCACCGCCCTTGGGAGCCCCGTTGGCCCCGGATCCCAGCCCCAGTCCTGGGCGCCCTGGGCCGCTCCCTGGGCCGCCACCCTCCTCCGGTCACCTGTTCCTTCGCTCCTGGCCCGGGCGCCGGCGCGCAGCAGCCTGGCCGGCAGAGGGCCCCGTTGGTCCAGGAATCTGGCACCCATCAGGGCTGGGAGAGGCCGGCTGGGCCGAGGAGCCCTGCAGGTGTATCCTGTTCTCAAAGAAAATAAAATATTTTCATGGGAAACTTTCCTTTTGTGTTTTTCTTTCTCCCCCTTTCTTCTCTCTCTGTTCCTTTCTCCAGGGTCATCTTCTAGGGTCAGCTCCGTGTCTCCATTTCCTGGGCCTCCACCCGCAGCCTTCTTCTGGCTCCAGCTGTGGTACGGCCCTGGGCCCAGGCTGGCACATCCCTGCATGCCATCTGTGCAGCCCATAGCCTCACCCCCGCCAGGGAAGGAGGGAGGGCCAGAGGATGGCCGTCTGGCCACAGGTCCACGGTGACTCACAGTGGCCTTGTCAGCCAGCTGTGCTTTCCCTTTCTTCAGGCCTAGTGGAGGCTGTGCTCCCCAAGCTTGGGACACACCCTGGACTTGTCTATGCTGTAGTAGCTTTGCCCTGCCTGGATGTCTCTGCTGCTGATCCAATACATGAGAGATGGACTTGGGGTTAGACTCATAAGCCTTCTCTTTTTGTCACCTGTCTCTGAGCTTTGCACATCAGGGGGGAGTCGGCTCTGCTGTTTTAGTGGAGGTAGGGCACATGCACTTTGTGTGGGTTTTATCCTTGGCAGGTGATTAATCTTGGCTGGAGCGCAGAATAGGGGCTTCAACACTACTGCTAAGGCCTGCTGTTGGACACCAGAGGACCCAGGGAGTACAGGGGGCTTTCTGAGTCCTGACTGTAGGTGCAGCTCTTCTTGCAGCTGCCCTGCAGAAAGTCCAGAGGGCAGGTGTGCTTCCCTGGGGGACAGCCAGCTAATCTGGGAACAGCTAGATCTCTGTTTGATGGACCAAGGGTGAGTGCCTTCCCAAACCAGGGAAGCTTCCTGGGTGGGGGTAGGCCATATGCCATTTCAATGGCTGGACTGCAGGAAGCCTTGGACCCCCCTTGAGTAGATTCCTGAGCTGAGGCTGGGAGGTGAAGTGGGGATGAGATGAGCTCTCAGCTAGGCTGTGCCTGGGCTTTTGGGGGGCCTCTACAGGGGGTGCCGTGTGTCCCTGCCCAGCCCTTGTCCAGAAAGCAGGGAGAAGCTGCTGGGCTCCAGGGCTGCGCTCTACCCTTCCCCCTCTCGAAAGCTCTGCCTGGCACGGAGGCTCCCAGGCAGGAACGAGGCTCCAGTTACAGCCCAGGAACCTAGGGCGGAGAGGCTGGCCCGGGGGAGGGTCACGTGGGCTGACGGGCGTCCTCCCTGCCCCCTGCCCAAGCTGCAACCCAACCCTGCCCGACTGGGGCTGCCCTCTTGGCGGCCTCTGGCCACTGGGCTGGACCCCTCCCATCTTCCCCTTGGCCGGCCCCGCATCCCGGCCAGATTAGCAGGTGGCCTTTCCATCTGGTTCTCCCAGGGCCCCACACCCTTCTTGACAGAGGGGTGAGTGGAAAGGGTCATGTATTGGGGTTGGGATACAAACCCAGACTCTGTCCCTGGAGGTTGCAGAGGGAGGGTGGGCTTGGTTGGGTTTAGGGCTTTGAGCTTATCCCTCATCCAGGGAGGGCTCCCTGGCACCCTGCCCTCTCTGTGTGGTGTTCTCAGGTGAAATGATGACAAAAACATGAGAGATTGTTCCCCCCACTGAGCTATTCTGGTGTTTAGAAGGGGAGCCCCAGACTCTGAATGTGGACTCTGGGGCCGTCTGAGGAGCCTCCTGGCCCAGTGGGATGAGGGCTCACTGCTCCTTGCTCCTAGGCTGCCCAGCTGCCCAGAACCTTGCAGCTCTTAGGGATCCTGTGCAGCAAAGGAGGCCCTCAGGGAAGTTGTTTTCTACTTTGAGGGCCCCAAGAGTGCTTTTTGCTGGTGGCCCCTTGTATCAGATAGCTTTAGGGAGCAGGGTGGTGGGAAACAGGACCAACCCTGGCACCCGAGGGAACACTCTCACCACCCAGACCAGGTATCCCTAGCTGAGGCCCCAAAGCCAGGTGTTAGTGTTGGAAGGGTGCTTGGAACAAGCCTGAAAACCCAGGCTGCAGGAAGGGGACCCCTCTGAATTGGGAGCCTGGTGGATATTAGGGCCAGCTGAGGCTCCCTTTTTGTTATCAGATGTAATTTGCATTCTGTAAAATCTACCCTTCTGGAGTGTACAGCTCAGTGGTTTTTAGTATATTCACGAGGCTGTGCAGCCCTTTCTGCTATCTCATTCCAGAACATTTTCCTCACCCCAGAAACCTCATACCCATTAAGCAGTCACTCCCCATCCCCCCCCTTTCCCAGCCCCTGGCAACCACTAATCTGCTTTCTGTCTCCATGGATTTGCCTATTCTGGACATTTCATAGAAATGGAATCATACAGTATGTGGCCTTTTGTGTCTGGCTTCTTTCACTCAGCATAATGTTTTTGAGGTTCATCCATGTCATAGCATGAATCAGTGTTTCATTCCTTCTCATGACTGAATTATATTCGGCAGGATGGATATACGATGTTTTTTTTTTTTTTAACTTGTTCATTGGTTGATGGATGTTTGGGTGGTTTCCACCTTTTGGCTATTATGAATAATACTGCCATGAACAAGGGTGTATCCATCTTTAAATTTTTTCTATTTTTTGTAAGTATGTGTGTTTTCAATTCTTTGAATCCTTCCATACCTAGAAACAGAATCACTATGTCATAGGGGAACTCTGCATTTAAGTTTTTGAGGAACTGCCAAACTGTTTTCTGAAGTTACTGCACTATTTTCCACTTCTACCAGCAATGTATGAGGGTTCCTATTTCTTCACTTCCTCGCCCAAACTCATTTTCCATTTCGTTTGTTTGATTCTGGCCATTGTAGTGGGTGCAAATGATGTGGTTTTGTGGTTTTCATTTGCACTTACCTGAGGGCTAATGATATTGAGTATCTTTTCACATGCTCTTTGGCTACATGTATAACTTCTTTGGAGTCAGTTCCTTTGCCCATTTTTTCATAGGGTTGTGTGTCTTTGTTGTTGATTGTAAGCACTCTTTACATATTCTGGATCTCTCCTTGGACTGAAGAGAACCCTGTCTCTCAACCTGTGAACTGGTGGGCACCCTGGCATATATCTTCCTGGACTCCCCAGCCTGACCGGATGTATCAAGCCTGGGGCTTGGTCAAGGGAAGCATGTGGCCCTGTGCCCAGGCTTGCTGGCTGCTTGGATGAGGTATGCCCCACTGGTCCCTAGAGGAGTCAGAGAAAAAGGAGTAATTATACAGAATCACCAAGCTATGTGGTGGGTTGGAGAGACGGGGGCAAGAGAGAATGGGAGGTATCTGGGGCTTGGGAGGGGCTGGCAGGAAGAAAAGTATCCAGAGTGATCCCTTGGCTTGGCCTGGGGTGGGTGCCCTGGGTTGTGAGCAGCCTGGAGGTTTGGAACAGCCAGGAAACTCCGGCTTGGGTTTGGGCATGTTCCCCTGCCTTAGGACACCCCAGGAAGCCCCTGGGGCCTAGTGTTTAGAAGACAGTTCACAGCATCAGGAGGGTGTTGGGAGAGAAAGGCCACAGAGAAAAGGGCCCAGGTAGTGGTGGGCTGGCTGTGGGAGATTGTGGGGACCTCTCAGCAGGGAGAGGTGGCCCAGGCTTCCTGCCCGGAAAGGAGGGAGTGTTTCTCTGGAAAACCGTGTGGCCAGCAGAGGGACCCAGGTGCCCAGCTTCCCAGCCCATGGAAGGCAGGCGGGATGGGCCCTGGCCACAGGGTCCTCAGTTCCCCCGAAGGACACCAGAAGCTGTGTCCGGCCACCACGTGGTGGGATTTGAGGTGAGCAGGAAGCAGCCACCACCTGGCTCCCTCAGCTGTGTGAGCAGATGTCTTGACCACAGCCGGCGGCTGTCTGGACAGGGAGACAGCTGGCCTAATCTTGCCCCCAGCCCCACCACATGCCCGCCCTGCCTCCTGCTGCCGTGGTTTGGGTGCCCATTCTGGGCCAGGACCCAATGGACACCAGCAGAACCAGACCCTCTGCTGGCTCCAGGGTGGCCTGGGGCTGTGCTGTGCAAAGAGAAGTATGTGGGTAACTCTCCCCCTAGGAAGGAATGCACAGGCACAGATTCCTCCCAGGAGGCCCGGAACCCAGGGAGGGGGCTGAGGTGATAAGGGCCTGGCCGCCTGGCTCCTCTGTTCTGGCTGCAGGAAAACGACACCTGTTGACAGGCCTCCGAACTCGGCCCTCTTAATCCCAGCCTGCCAGGCACCCGGCGCCCTTTGTGCATTGTGCCGGGCAGGCGGCAGGATCAGCCCTGCCATGCCCACTCAGACCAGGGCTAGAAGGAGATGCAGTTGTCAGGGAAGTGGGGAGGCTCTTGGCACAAGCTTTCATGTGGCTGTTGACTAAGCCAGGCCCCAGAACCCAGAACCCAGGCACCTCAGGGGTGCTCTCAGGTCCCAGACTTTGTGGCTGGAAATCACCTCCTGATGGGACCAGGAGCCAGGAGTGCCATTTTACCTATTTACCAGGGTCCGCCTGGGTTGTCACTTCTTGAAAGCCCTATGATCATTCAGATCTGTCATTCTGTGCCTGATAGCTCAACTCTGGGGCAGCCCAGGAGGGTGTCCCTAAGGGGTCTCCTCTGAGCTATACACAGTATGTCCCTTGCCTAAAACCTCCCTCAAGCCTGAGTCCTGTTGGGCATCCTTCTGCCCCATCTCAGGGGGATTCCTCTGTCCTGCTGTTGGGGTGTGTCCCTCTGCCTGCTATGGGGGTCCACAGTGCTCATTCACCTGATGAATCAGCCCCTTGCCCTACAAGCCCCTACCTTAGGCCAGGCTATGTCCTCACCTATGGCTGGATGTGGCTCAGTAAAGGCTCAGCTGCCAAACCACCTAATTTTCCAGTATGGACAGTGGACCAGGTGTCTGATAGCCATTTTGGAATAGCCATCCAGATCCATTCATTTTCCTTCAGGGGTTAATATTCAAGCACATCTGTTGGCCGGGCTGGACAGCAGGTGGCTAGGGATGATGGTCTCGCCATATACGCCAACCTGGGTGGCACCAGGCAACCCCTGGTTCCATGACCTGAGGGCCCCAGCCCTCCCTGGAGTCCAGCCCGCCACCCTGCTAGCCCCTCCCGCGTGGTCCTGGCTGGCCAGGCGCCGCTGCCCACAGGAGGAAACCTGGCCGCCCAGCTGGCAGCCACGGCACCTTGGGCCCAGCAGCCGGACGAGGAGATGGAAAAAGGCAAGCCGCAAGCTGCATTTGTTTTTCTTAGCGATACCTGAGGTTGACGCAGCCAGGGGAAGTGGGGTCTGGCCCGGACAGAGATGCTATTGGAGCCTCTCAGAGCTGGGGGACAGCAAGGCTAACATCTCTCCCAGATAGATGAGGACAGAAGCCTTGGCCCTGAGGTCACCAAAGGGTGTGAAGGGGAGCTGAGCGGTCCCTGGGGATCCCCATCTGTGCCACCTTGGGGACAGCAAACTTTAGGGAGGAAGACATCCATGAGATGATACTGGTAGTTGCCAGAGAGTCCCCTGGCCTCTGCCTTTCTTACTAGCTGGACAGCTGCACTGGTCTGCAGCCATCCAGGAGGACTGTGGTCACTGGGCATAGAGGTGACCTGAATCTTCCACTCCCTATCTTACCCTGGGCACCCTGTGTGCAGCCTCAATTGCCCATCTTAGGGCCCACTGTGACACTACTCCTGCTCTGAGTTTCAGTGTTCACCTCTGGAAAGGAGGCAGTCATTTGGCAGCCCTCAGGTTCTGGGAGGGAGCTGGGTGGCCTTCATGGTCTAGTCTTGGGGGTCCCCTGGGCACTGCACATTTAGTCAGACAGGCTTTGCTCCAGGGGCCGCTATGAGACACAGCAGCTCACAGAGGTGGTGGGTAGGGATTTCTCTGAAGTTTAAGAATACCAGACCTGGCAGGCAGCACCTGGGGTCTCAGGGTGGTGGAGTTTGTTGGATGCATTGGTTCTCTGTCCCCAGGAACCTGGCTCCCTCCTGGGGTGGTGTGGTGAGAGCCCCTGTCTTCCACATGTGTGATGTCATGGGGCACATCTGGGCCCCAGGCAACACTACAGAACTGAGGGACTTGGCAGATGTGCTTGGGTTGGAGGCTGTACATGAGCTGGGCTGAGTTGTAGACCGTGGGGAAGATGGAGGGTTAAGCCCAGCACCAGTTTCCCAGCATTGGAATTTGTTTTGATTTTGTTTCACACAGAAATTCAATGCTGTCTGGTGGGGCTGAGGTTTCGCCGGGAGGGCACTGCGGCTCCTGTAACTGCAGCCTCTTCTCTCTCTGCCCCAGCCCTGGGGAGAGCTGGATTCCCAGGAAGGGTGGCCAGAGCTACTGGTGGTTGGAGACCCATCCTCTTGTGGAGAGGTCTGCCTGTATCTCTCAGGCTTCTACCTGAGGATTAGGATTGCCTAGCTGCCCTTGGGGACCATGGTGTGTGATTGGCTGGGTCCTCAGAGGAGACAACCTGGTCTCTGAGCAGCTGGAGCATGACAGCCCTAGGCCTGGCCCAAGGAGTGGGGAGCTGTCCCTGAGATGGCTCCCTCTGTGTTCAGCTCAGCCAGGCTCCCTGCAGGCCTGGGTGTGGTCTCTACTGAGCTTCCAAAGGGCTGGGTGCTATCCTCTGGTCAGTTTCTGGGGCCCAGAGAGGAGGCCTGGTCACTCCAGGGCCAGTACCATCTGGGGAACTGTTCTCTGTGCCATCCAGTGTGGCAGCTCCAACCACATGTCTGTGTCAGGCTTGCCATGACTTCTGCATGGCTATGACTGGGGTTGCTGCGGGGCACCAAGGGTTGTAGTCATCCTGTGCAGAAGCTGTGAGTCCGTGCAGGCTGTGGACCATGGCTGGGCTACCAGGGAGTTGGAGAGTGCTTATTGTTTGAGGAGCTGAGCTAAGTTCTCCTTGTCCCACCCACAAGCTGCACAGGCCTGGCCACATCAGTTAAGCCCCTGAGTCTCAGTTCCCTGCCTTGGTGCTAAGAACATCCCCACCAGGATTTTCAGGATAGTGTGAAGATACAAGAACATTGGTGAATGTAGGTGCTCCATCTCTGGTAATAGGGCCTGGGAGACTCAGAGTCTTCTTGCTGGAAAAAGATAAGCTAAAGTTTTGTTTCTGTGTGTGAAAATATATGTATGCATGTGTGTACAAGAACTAACAGTTAAGTTCATGAATTCATCCTACAAAATGTGCTACAGACCTCATTACTGAATATCTCTATGGTCACCTTTGAAGTACCCCCCTTAGGAAGGTGTTCACTGATACCAGTGCCTAGTCTACACTCCAAAGCAATTTTGGAACTCTTTTTCTGGATTGGCTGTCAGAGCTGTCATTGTACAGCACACAAAAACACTCAACAGCAATAATGAATGCCACTCAGCACACCAGCATGCATTGATATGAATACAACTGCGAGACACTGGTATACCAAGGTTATGAAACCTTACTGAGTTGTTTGTACAGTACTGCCAATGTAAGTTCAGGTGGCAAGTTCTTGAGCTTAATTTTCACACCTTGCATGATGCTGATGGTCATTCCAGAAAAAGAATTCCAAAATTGGCTTGGTGCCTGTGGCTCAATGGGCTAAGGCACCAGCCACATACACCTGAGCTGATGGGTTCGAATCCAGCCCGGGCTCGCCAAGCAACAATGATGGCTACAACCAAAAAATGACTGGATGTTGTGACAGGCGCCTGTAGTCCCCCCTACTTGGGAGCCTGAGGCAAGAGATTCGCTTGAGCCCAGGAATTGGAGGTTGCTGTGAGCTGTGATGCCACAGCACTCTATTCAGGGTGACAGCTCGAGGCTCTGTCTCAAAAATGAAAAAAAAAGAATTCCAAAATTGCTTTGAATGGTGAACTAGGGACTGATATCAGTGCATAGCTTCCCAAGGGGAGTATTTGAAGGTGACTGTAGTATCATTCAGCAACAAGGTATGTAGTACTTTTTCTAGGATATGTTTGTGAACTTAATTGTCAGACCTTGTGTGTGTATGGTTATATAAGTATGCCTGGGTGCATGTTTGTGTGTATGAATATATTTATGTTTGTATATTAATTTTGTATGGTTTGTTTTGGGGAGGGTTGGGGGTTTTTTGTTGTTTTCTTTTTTTGAGACAGAGTCTCACTCTGTTGCCCTGGGTAGAGTACCATGGCATCATAGGTCACAGCAACCTCAAAGTCTTGGACTCAAGTGATCCTCCTGCTTTTGCCTCCTGAATAGTTGAGACTACAGGCGCCAGCCACATACCCAGCTAGTTTTTCTATTTTTAGTAGAGATGGGGTCTTTCTCTTGCTCAGGCTGGTCTTGAACTCCTGACTTCAAGCAATCCACCAGCCTTGGCCTCCAAAATCCTAGGATTGCAGGCATGAGCCAGCCAATTTTATGAGTTTGTATGGGTCTGTGAATATGCACATGAGTATACATATGTGCACCAATGTGTACGCATGTATGTATGCATGCATTTATCCATGTGTCTCCATGTATGAGTCTGTGTGGGTATGTCTGTGTGTAGATTGTATGAGTGTGTCTGTTTGTTCATATATGTATTTAGCTTTACAAAATGCCAAGGAACTAATAAAATTAATGGATGACAAGTGCCCATAGAAATAATAAAGATATAAAAAAAATTTTTGAGTTTGGTTTGCATGGTCTCATAGGATGAGGGGACGTAGCAAAGATCAGGGGCAGGAATACTCAGAGGAGACCCTCCCTACAGCCATTGGGGACCCTGAGAGCATAACCTTGTGCAAGTGATGGCCCAAGTCCCTGGTGTGTTCCAGGGCCTTGGCCTTCTCCTTGGTCTGGAGTGGGCTGGGTCTGGGACAGGAAGTAGCCCTAGGATCCCAGAAGGTGTGCACATGAGAGATCCTTTCTGAAATGTCTTAGCTTCTTGGGACTGCCATAACAAGTTAACAGAAACAAGGAGGCTTAGAACAGTAGGCCTTAATTCTCGCCTAGGTCTAGAGGCCAGAAGTCTGAAATCTGGAGGCTGTGTTCCATTTGGAGGCTCTAGGAGAAGATCCTGCCTGCCTGTCCTGATGATGGCTAGAAACCTGTGGTGTTCCTTAGCTTGCAGCTGCCTCACTTCAAACCCCGCCTCTGTCTTCTCGTGGTCTTCTCTTCTGTCTCTCTGTGTCTTCTCTTGTTTCATGTAAGGACACCCTTCACTGGCTTTTGGGTCTACTCTATCCAAGATGACCTTATCTTAAGATTCTTACCTTAATTCTATCTGCAAAGACCCTTGTTCCAAATAAGTCCCCTTTCTGAGATTCCATATCTTGTGGGGACAACATTCAACCCACTATGGTATCTTTAACCTCTGCTTCAAATGATTCCTGCCAACAGTTTTCCAAATGCAGTGACCAGCACGAGGTTGGAGATAACTAGGAATGTATGGAAATGCAGCTGAGGACCCCCAGAAATAGCAGCCAGGTCTCAGTAAATGGGGTGTCCAGTGCTGAACGCAACAGTTCTTCTCTCTGTGCTCACAAAAGGAAAATAAGCTTGGAATATCTGCAAGGAATGAGAAACCACAAAAACTGACCCAGCAAGTTTGGAAAAACCAAACAGAATGGGGGGGAGGGGATGTAAGTCATAGACTGATTTAAAAGGCAGATTAGAAACAGCTGAAGGGAATTAGCAAACTGGAAGATAGGTCAGGAGAAATTATCCTGAGCAGAGAGGCAGACAGATGGAAAACAGAGAGAGAGGTCAGGATACTTCAACATCATGGGGTGATGGTTCCAGAGGTGGGGGAGAGAGAGTAGGAATGAGATGTGATGTGAACAGAGGAGCCTTTTCTGAAGCTGAATAAAGCAGTCAGGAAGATTCAGGAAGCCCAGTGTGTTCCCAGGCAGAACATCAAAATAAACACATACTAGAACATGGCATATTAGAACCACAGAACATTGAAGACACAGAGTTGTACAAGTAGAGAAAACAGAACACAAATGATGTGCAAGAGAGCCATAGGCTTAATGCCGACCTCAGCAGGCTGATAGTCTGGCTACACCCGAAATGTGGAAGGAATGAGCACAAAGAGGATGGTCTCCACTAAAGTGCTGGTAAGGGTGCACTGACTGGTAAACAGCTTCGTATGGACCCCTTGATGGAACTAAAATGCACAGTAGTATATAACTTGAGGCAGGGGCATCCATGGGGTTGTATTCTCAGGCCTTTGCATCACCTAGATTTGGAAGATGTTGATTGATGTCAGACTCAGGTAAGTTACAGATTCATAGTGTAGAATTGAGGGTAAACGACAATAGAACTTCAGATGAGCAGAGGGAGAATGTGGAAAAACAAACCAACAAAAGCCCCAAAACAGGTTAAAAAAAAAAAGAAGGGGAGGGTTGGGCACAGTGCTGTAATCCCAGCACTGTGAGAGGCCAAGGTGGGAGGATAGCTTGAGTTTAGGAGTTCAAAACCAGCCTGAGGAAGGATGAGACCTTATCTTTACTAAAAATAGAAAAATTAGCTGGGTGATGTGGTAGGTACTGGTAGTTCCAGCTACTTGGGAGGCTGAGGCAGGAGGATTGCTTAAGCCTAGGAGTTTGAGGTAGCTGTGAGCTAGGCTGAGGCCATGGCACTCTAGCTTGGGGCAACTCTGTCTCAAAAACAAAAAAAAAGGGTGGGAGGGAGGAGGAAAAATAGGCATGATGACAGGATAGGCATGATTGACAGAAAGAATGAAATGAGAGGGTATACCAAGACTCTAGACCAGGGTCCTCAAAGTACGGCCCGCAGGCCACATGCTTCGGTGTGAATTGTATTTGTTCCCATTTTGTTTTTTAGTTCAAAATAAGATATGTGCTGTGTGCATAGGAATTTGTTCATAGTTGTGTTTTTTTTTAAACTATAGTCCAGCCCTCCAACAGTCTGAGGGACAGTGAATTGGCCCCCTGTTGAAAAAGTTTGAGGATGCCTGCTCTAGACCCTGGAAAATGGGCAGCTCTGGATATGAAGCTGAGTTGATGAGGGTATTAGGTGTTTAGTGTCATTAAGCTTCCTTGTGGGAGACACATCACACATAAGGACGTAAGATGTAAAATAGAAGAGTGTGGGATAGGAACTCACCAACTCAGAGAGTTTAGGGCACAGAAGGAATCTGAACAGAAGAAAGAGAAGAGGGTTGTGTGGTGACTTGGGCTCTTTTATGGTGATCTGAGGCTGTTGTGGCTGTGACTCAGGCTATATATGGTGAACTGGGGCTGTGACTCAGGCTCTACACAGTGACCTCAGGTTGTGACTCAGGCTTTGTATAGCAACCTGAGGCTGTGACTCAGACTCTGTGTGGCTCAGGCTCTGCATGATGACCTGCGGGCATGACTCAGAGTCTGTGGTGAATGGGAGCTGAGACTCAGGCTCTGTATAGTAAATGGGGCTGTGACTCAGGCTCTGTATGGTGACTTGAGGGCATGACTCAGGCTCTACACAGTGACTGAGGGCTATGACTTATTAGGCTTTGTATGGTGACCTGAGGCTGTTGGGGCTGTGACTCAAGCTCTACATAGTGGCCTAGGGCTGTGACTGAGGCTGTAGTTTAGGAGCAACAGAAATGATGACAGTGATAGCCCTTAAGTGCTTATTTTAGAAGAGGATAGAAACTAGAAAGCATTGAGCAAATTATTCTTCAAAAGCAAGAGAAAGAACTGCAAGCCAGGGAGGAGGAGGGGGGTGAGGGAGTCATGACGTATGGCACACCTCCTGGGGGCGGGACACAATTATAAGAGGGACTTTGCCTAACAGACACAATCAGTGTAACCTAACTCTTTGACTCTCAAAGAATCCCAAACAATAAAAATAAGTAAATTTTAAAAAAGAACTGAAAGCCAACCTC
The DNA here is from genome assembly GCA_963573935.1 of Arctocebus calabarensis. Taxonomy (NCBI): domain Eukaryota; kingdom Metazoa; phylum Chordata; class Mammalia; order Primates; family Lorisidae; genus Arctocebus; species Arctocebus calabarensis. The sequence continues at coordinate 21,217 of CAUYON010205075.1, read as the reverse complement.
AAAGGAAATAGAAAGATGATAGAAATAGTGTAAACATTAATTAAATTGAAGTAAGCATGCAGTAGAGATAACAGATCACTTTTTGGAAGAAGTTTTAGGAGATATTGGAGACTGATACAGTGGGGGGAGGCTCATTGCACTAGTACCTGTCTTGGGGGGCATCCCTACAGGCTCCTCAGACAGAGATAAAGGAAAGTAATGAGCAGTTTCCAGGCAATAAGTCTGAAAATTTGCATGAGATGGGACAAAAGTAGAGATGACATAGCAGAAACAGACCGAAGATATAGAAATATTGGCTGGGCATGCGGCTCACACATGTAATCCTAGCACTCTAGGGGCCAAGGCGGGTGGATTGCTTGAGCTTATACATTCAAGACCAGTCTGAGCAAGAGTGAGACTCCATCTCTACTAACCCAAAGCTGGGCCCTATAGTGGAAGGCTGAGGAAGGAATATTGCTTGACTTCAGGAGCTTGAGATTGCTGTGAGCTAGGCTGAGGCCATGGCACTCTAGCTTGGGCAATGGAGTGAGACTGAGTCTCAAAAAAAAAAAAAAGATACAGAAATATTGACTAATTCTGTAGTAATTACAGAAAAAAAAAATATTTTTTGAGACAGGGTCTTGCTCTGTTGCCCAGGCTGGAGTGCAGCGGCATCCTCATAGTTCGCTGTAGCCTCAAACTCCTGGACTCAAGTGATCCTCCTGCCTCGGTCTCCTAAATAGCTGGAACTACAAGTGTATACTACCACACCAAGCTAATTTTTCTATTTTTTGAAGAGACCAAGGTCTCTTGCTTAGGCCGATATTGAACTCCTGAGCTAAAGGGATCCTCCCACCCCAACCCCCTAGGCTGCTAGTATTACAGGCTTGAGCCACCATGCCTGGGCTACTCATAAAATTGACGGTGGAGATGGTTGCGTGTATCTGTGAATACACAAAAAATCTTTTAGTAGGTGAATTTGATGGTTTATGATTCCAGGCATACCTCATTGTATTGTGTTCAGCCTTATTGTGCTTTGTAGATGCTGCACTTTTTACAAATTAAAGGTTTATGGCAACCTCCTGTCAAGTCTTTTGGCACCAGTTTCCCAAGAACATATGCTTACTGCCTGTATCTGTGTCACATTTTGGTAATTTTCACAATACTTTAAGCTTTTTTGTTATCATTATATCTGTTGTGGTGATTTAGTGAGCAGAGATCTTTGATGTTACCATTATAATTGTTTTGGAGTACCAAGAACCATGTCAAAGTAAGACAGTGAACTTTATCAATAAATGTGTGTGGTATGAGTACTCCACTGACAGGCTGTTCCCCTGGCCTTTCTTCTTAGGGCTCCCTATTCCCTGAGACACAGCAATATTGAAATTGGGCCAATTAGTAACCCCACAATGGCCTCTAAGTGTTCAAGTGAAAAGACGAGTCCCACATTTCTCACGTTAAATCAAAAGCTAGAACTGATTATTAAGCCTAGTGAGAAAGGCATGTTGAAAGCCAAGATAGGCTGAAAGCAAGGCCTCTTCTGACAAATAGTTCACCAAGTTGTGAATGCAAAGGAAAAGTTCTTGAAAGAGATTAAAAGAGCTACTCCAGTGAACACACAAATGATAAGAAAGTGAAACAGCCTTATTTCTGATATGGAGAAAGTTTGAGTGGTCTGGGTAGAAGATCAAATCAGCCACAACATTCCCTTAAGCCAAAGTCTAATCTAGAGCAAGGCCCTAAACTCTCCTCAATTCTCGGAAGGCGGAGAAAGGAAGCTGCAAGAGAAAAGTTTGGAGCTAACAGAGGTTGGTCTTGATGTTTTAGGAAAGAAGTTATCTCCAAAGCATAAAAGTACAAGGTTAGGCAGCAAATACTGATGGAGAAGCTGCAGCAAGTTATCCAGAAGATCTAGCTGAGATCATTGATGACTGCACTATGTAGTGTAGATTTTCAATGTGAATGAAATAGCCTTCTAGTGGAGGAAGATGCCATCTAAGACTTTCATAGCTAGAGAGAAGTCAATGCCTGGCTTCACAGCTTTAGAGGACAGGCTGACTCTTTTGTCAGAGTTAAGATAGCTAGTGACTTTATGTTGAAACCAGTGCACACTTACCATTCTCAAAGTCCTTGGTCTCTCAAGAATGGTGTTGAATCTATTCTGCCTGTGCTTTGTGACTCAAACAACAATGCCTAGATGACAGCACATTTGTTTATAGCCTGCTTTATGGAATATTAAACTCACTGTGGAGACCTACCGTTCAGAAAAAAATAAATTTTCAAAGTAATACTGCTCATTGATGATGTACTTGGTCACTCTAGAGCTCTGATGTTGTTGTACAAGGGGATATTGTTTGCATGGCTGCTAACACAACATCTATTCCATAGCTGTGGGTTAAGGAGTAATTTCAACTTTCAAGTCTTCTAATTTAAGAACTATATTTTGCGAGCCTGACACAATGGCTCATGCTGGTAATCCTAGCACTCTGGGAGACCGAGGCAGATGGATTGCTTGAGCTCAGGAGTTTGAGACCAGCTTGAGCCAGAGTGAGACCCTGTCTTTAAAAATAGTGGACGTTGTGCCAGGCAGCTATAGTCCCAGCTACTAGGGAGGCTGAGGGCAGAGGATCGCTTGAGCTCAAGGGTTTGAGGTTGCTGTGAGCTATGATGATGCCACAGTACTCTACCAAGGCTGAAAAAGTGAGACTTTGTCTCAAAAAAAAAAAAAAAAAAGAAAGAAAGAAATGCATTTTGCAAGGCTGTAGCTGTCACAAAGAGTGATTCCTCTGATGAATCTGGGAAAAATAAAATGAAAATTTTCTGGAAAGTATTCACCATTGTCAATGCCATTAAGAATATTCACAATTGGCTGGGCACAGTGGCTCACGCCTGTAATCCCAGCACTCTGGGAGGCTGAGGCAAGTGGATTGCCTGAGCTCACAGGTTGGAGACCAGCCTGAGCAAGAGCAAGACCCTGCCTCTAAAAATAGCCAGGTGTTGTGGCAGGCGCTTGTAGTCCCAGCTACTCAGGAGGCTGACACAAGAGATAGATTGAACACAGGAGTCTGAGGTTGCTGTGAGCTATAACGCCGTGGCACTCTACCGGGGCAACAAAGTGAGAAACTGTCTAAAAAAAAAAAAGAGTGTTCACGATTTATGGGAAGAGGTCAAAATATCAACATTAACACGAGTTTGGAAGTAATCGATCCCAACCCTTATGGATGACTTTGAGGGCAAGACTTTAGTGTAGGGTGTAACTACAGATGTAACTGTGGTGGAAATAGCAAGAGAACTAGAATTAGAAGTGGAGGCCGAAGATGTGACTGAATTGCTGCAATCTCGTGATAAAGCTTGAATGGATGAGGAGATGCTTCTTATGGATGAGCCAAGAAAGTGTTTGCTTGAGATAGAATCTATCTCTGGTGAAGATGCTATGGAAATTGTTGAAATAATCACAAAAGAATTAGATTATTCCATAAACTTAGTTGATAAAGCAGTAGAAGGGTTTGAGAGGATTGACTCTAACTGTGAAAGAAGTCCCACAGTGAGTAAAATGCTATCAAATAGCTACAGAGAAATCTTTCCTGAAAGGAAATGTTAATCAGTGTGGCAAATTTCATTGTTGTCTTATTTTAAGAAATTATCACAGCCATCCTACCCTTTAGTAACTACTATGCTGATCAGTCAGCAGTATTAACAATGGGGCAAGACCTTCCACCAGCAAGAAGATTGTGACTCACCAGAGGCTCAGATGATTGTTAGCATCTTTAGCAATAAAGGATTTTTAATTAAGGTTTGTTTATACATTGTGTTTTTAGACATAATGCTATTGCACACTTAATAGACTACCAGTATAGTACAAAATCTCTTTATATATACTGGAAAACCAAAAAAATTGTATGAATCACTTTATTGCAATACTCACTTTATTACAATGGTCAGGAACTAAGCTCACAGTATCTTCAAGGTGTGCCTGGGTATCTCAATAAAACTGTCCAAAAGAAAAGAAGCAAAGCCTGGATCAGAAAGAAAGGAAATCCTTCCACCAAGAAAAGCTCAATACTAGCTATTTTCATGGCTAGTTCTTCCAAACATTTAAGACACAATTCTCATCAGACACCAACTCTTACAGGAAATTTAAACAGAAAAACACTCACAAAGGCACTGAAACTCAACAGGGAAAATGCAAGAGAAGAAAATTACAAACACAGATGCAAAAATCCTAGGCAGGATATTATCAGATTACATTCTGATACATTCAATCCTTATAGCAAAGGTTAGAACCCATTCTGACCACATTGGGCTTTTTTTCAGGTTGGCTTCAGAAAGGCAAAATTCCACTTAACATCAATTCCTCTTATAATTCCTCACTTCAGCAAATTGAAGGGGAAAAAAAAATCTCCAAAGGATGCAAAGACCACATTTGACAACAATCAACATCTATTTATATTTTCAAAAGCTCTTCACAAACTAAGAGCCAAAGGGAACTTCTTTGATCTGGTACAGGCTGTCTAGGTGTCATGCTTAATGGTGAAGTGTTTCTCTGAAAATGGAGAACAGGACCAGCATGGCTGCAACAAAATTAAGTCTGTTTCTCTCACAGAGAAATTCAAAGTCTGGCTCTGTAGGCCTGTTTTCCAGGTCTTGCCTCTGAGTCTTTGCCATCTTTTAAGATGTATTTAAAATAGAACTCCCATATGGCCCAGCAATCCCACTGGCTAGGTATATATCCAAAGGAAATGAAATCATAGGTCAAAGAGTTGTCTATACTCCCATGTTCATTGCAGTATTATTCACAGTAGTCAAGATGTGGAATCAGTCTGAGTGCCCATCAGTAGAGAAATGGTACAGGGGAAGTAGTATATATAGATTGAGTATCCCTCACCTGAAATGCTTGGCATCAGGAGTGTTTTGGATTTGGGATTTGTTTTGCAGATTTTAGAATATTTGCAGATACTTCGCAATTGAACATCCCTAATCCAAATATCTGAAATCTGAAATATTCCAGTGAGCATCCTTTAAGCATCATGTCAGTGCTTAAAACATTTAAGATTTTATAGTGTTTTAGATTTTTGTATTAGGCATTCTCAGCCTGTATACACAATCAAATACTATTAAAAAGGAAGGAAATCCTATCATTTTCTTTCTTTCTTTCTTTCTTTTTTTTTTTGAGACAAGGTCTCAAGCTATTACTCTGGGTAGCATGCCATGGCATCACAGCTCATGGCAACCTCCAACTCTGGGGCTTATGCAATCCTCTTGCCTCAGCCTCCCAAGTAGCTGGGACTACAGGTGCCCACCACAACGCCTGGCTATTTTTTTGTTGCAGTTGTCATTGTTGTTTTAGCAGGCCCCATCTGGGTTCGAACCCACCAGCCTTGGTGTATATGGCCAGCACCCTACCTACTGAGCTAGGGGTGCCACCAGGAAATCCTGTCATTTTCAACAATATGGATGAACCCAGAGGACATCATGTTAAATGAAATAAGTCAGGCACAGAAAGACAAATACTTCACTATCCCATTCATATGTGGAATCTAAAAGAGTTGAACTTACAGAAGCAGCAAGCGGAATAGTGGTTGTTAGAGGCTGGAAATGGGTTGAGGGGATTGGGGACATGTTGCTGAAAGAGCACAAAGTTTCAGGTAGATGGGAGGAATGAGATTTTGAGATTTTTGGCTTGGCTTGGTGGCTCACACCTGTAACACTAGCACTCTGGGAGGCCGAGGCTGGAGGATCCTTTGAGCTCAGGAGTTTGAGACTAGCCTGAGAAGGAGCAAGAGCCCATCTCTACTGAAAATAGAAAAAAAAATTAGCCAGGCATTGTGGTGGGACACAGTTGGTCCCAGCTACTCGGAATGCTGAGCAGGAGGATCGCTTGAACCTAGGAGTTTGAGATTGCTGTGAGCTAGGCTGATGCCATGGCACTCAAGCCTGGGTGACAGAGGGAGACTTTCTCTCAAAAAAAAGGAAAAAAGCAAAAGGATTTTGAGATTTTTGCACAAAAGAGTAAGTAGACGAGGTCATGATTATGTTAATTAGTTTGTTTTAGCCATCCATTCCACTGTGTACACATTTATCAAAACATTCATGCACCCCACCAATATATTCAAATTATTGTCAATTAAAAACTTAACAAAACAGACTGAACTCATCTCTTTGCAAACTATATGATGGTATGCATAGAATATCTGAAGGTATTTAGAGATGAATTATGGCACATAGCAAGGTCATTGAATAGTAAGTTAATGCAGGACTCAATTGTGTTTTTATATGTTGACAAAATGGACAGAAAATGAGCTTTGTAAAGAAGTTTTAGTTGGGGCTGTTTTCCGACCCAGAATCTGGGACTGACTCTACCGAGAGTCCTTTGGCTGAGGAAGACCCTTGGGTGAGGGGAACTGGAAAGGAATTCCCAAGTCCACATTCACTGACCAAAGGGACCCAATGTTGCAGACACAGAAGTTCCCCACTATCTGACCCAGAAAAATCCTCACTGAGTGTGTGAGGTTTGTTGCATCAGTTCTAAAGTGTCATGCACAAACACAGAACCAACATGTCCATAGGAACCTGCAGGAAGGAGCTCTTGACAAAGTCCCAGCAAAGCTTCAGGGTGCTGTTGGCCCAGGGAAGAACTTGGAGTGAGCCACGAGTGATGCTGTGCTGAGGGTATTGCAGGGCAGCAAGGAGAGCCGTCTCTCTGATGGGTCATGTTGGGATACTTGAGTGCTCCTGTGGGAAGGGCGATGGACCCCACCTGACATTGATGTGCAAGTCAGCACCAACTGGACAAACTACTGAGAGATGGAAGCACTTTTGGGAGATAGTTTAGGTGATAGGAACAGAGGTAGATTTCTGAAATGAGACAGAAACAGGAACAAGCAAAAGAGGTCAAACGTGAAGGTTCGATAAAGTTATGAACTTTGGTACCTCTGGTGGAACCCCCACACTTGCCCGGAGGGAGGTCTGTGCCTACATGCTGCATACCCTGCCCCCAGCTGCCCTGATCCTAGTGGCAGGTGTACCACAGGGGGTGGGTGAAGTCTGTGCCATGCCATGCCAGGCAGGCAGGGTCACACCAGAGGCAGGGGGCTGGCCTGTGCCATGTGGTGTATGTTGAGTGGATGCTATAGGCTTTGGACAGCCCTTAGAGACAACTCACAGCTATGCAGGGAAGAATGAACTCTCTCCATGTGGGATTTTTTCTATTTGGTGCATCCACAAACAGACATAGACAGTCTTTGCAGAGCTTACCTTCACGCTACCAGGCACTGCTTGAGCATGTCCGGGGGCAATCCAGAATCAACGCACATGGCTGCTGCTTTCTAAGGACTGTGCAAAAGGCTGTTGAGTGGATGGATCCATGTATCCTGTATCCAAGTGAGTGATGAGTGAGGATCATATAACACATCTGCAGCCTGTGTTTCTAGAAAGAGAATTGATGGGAATCTTAGTCCTTGTGGGCTGCTATCACACAATACCATAAACCAGGTGGCTTATAAACAACTGATATTTATTGCTTATAGTTCTGGAGGCTGGAAGTCTAAGATCACAGCATAGCAGACTATGTCCAGTGAGGCCTCACTTCCTAGTTCACAAACGGTGCTTTCTTGCTGTGTCCTCACATGCGGAATGGGGCAAGGAGCTCTCGGGAATCCCTTTTTTTATAAGGACACTAATATTATTCATGATCTTATCACCTCCCCAATGCCCCACCTGCAAATACCATCACCTTGAAGGTTAGGTTTAAACATAGATGTTTTAGGGGAGGAGGGACAAAAAACTTTCAGGCCATAGCAGTGGGTTAATTCTAAATTTTATAGATACATCATTCCAGAATTCCAGTCATGGAGGAGCAGATTCTAGATAATAATCTTATCAAACATTTTGGTCTGTGATTAACTGATGAATGAAACATAATGTATCAATATAGGTTTTTTTTTTGAATGGGGAGGGGTCTTGCTATATTGTCCAGCCCAGCCTCTATCTCCTAGCTTCAAGTGGTCCTCCCATTTTGGCCACTCAAAGTGCTGGGATTATAGGTGCAAACCACCATATCCAGGTAATCAATGTAATTTTAATGGGCATTTCTTTGAGGTTGAAGATCATATCATAGGTTTTTAAAATTATTCTTGAGACATAGTGTTGCCCTCTGTAGAGTGCAATGGCATCACAGCTCACAGCAACCTCAAACTTGGGCTTAAATGATCCTCTTGCCTCAGCCTTCCAAGTAGCTGGGACTACAGGCAACCACTACAATGCCCGGCTATTTTTTGGTTGTAGTTGTCATTGTTGTTTGGCAGGCCCGGGCTGGGTTTGAACCTACTGGCTCCAGTGTATGTGGCTGATACCATAGCCGCTGAGCTACAGGCACCGAGCCCATGTCAACGGTTTTAAAAGCCAGCTGTATCTCCTTCCCTTGACCTGGGAAAGTTCATTTGTTTTGTTTTCTGCTGATTCTTTTAGTTATTGATTTGTAGGAAAAGGTATGTTTCTACACACACACATAATTGGTCCCTGCTCTGGAATGTGAATTACAGACGCTTCCCCTGATATGTCATTTGTTTGTTGGTCCTCTGACTCTGTGCTGCTTTATTTGCTATGCAGAGGTCTTTACACTTTGAAATTCTCATCTATGACTGCTTTCAGGCCTCCGGCCTCAGCTACTCCAGGGGTGAGGACCACCCTCCCTCTACACCCTCTGCCAGTGTAGATGTAACACTCGCCAACCCCACCTGGGCTCAGAATAGGGCTGTCTGTGGCTGTGCATATGGAGCTGCTTCTGTGCCTGGGGCTCTCAGGGGTCCATAGTGGGCGTCCTGCAGCCAGAGGGTAGGGCAGCCTTGGAGCAAGTCCTCACATGGCTCAGGGACACCCAGCCTTACTGCTGTGCCATCTTTGTGATTCTGGGAGCGTCCCAAGAGAAGCTGGGGGATGGAGTTAATCACCATTAAAGCTGCTCTCTTGGCCCCACAGGCTCTGGTCTAATTTTGGCTGGTGACAGATTGTGCTGGGCAGTTGAGGCTATGGGCCCAGGTGGTGGGACCCCTACCCTTCTTTCTGGCCCGTTGGCTAGGCCACTTCGGGAGGCCACTGGCTTCAGTTCCAATGTGCAGAGATTTGATATAGACTGCCTGATGTTAGCCTTCCCTCACCTACCTCCTCCCCAAACCCCCCACTGTGTTTTGCAATCACCCAAGGTCCCCCATGCCACCCACTGTAGGGGTTCTCTTGGATGCTAGAATGTGCTGGCCCTGGCATAGAGCTACTCTCTTGGAGAATCCAAGCCTGTGGGAGGTACAGGTGGGAGGGAGACTGTGGTTTCCTGAGGGACACACATTCTGGGCACAACTGTGACATTCTTGTCTAGGGAAGAGGTCTATGGTCTCTGCCATATCAGCGGCCTTTGTGTGTGGAGTGTAGCTTTTCCATGCTCTGGCCCCAGCCCCCACCTATCTGGGCTCCGCATGGGCAGCTGTCTTGAGACTTCTGGAGCTATCTGTACCTAGATGTGCACAGTGCTGGTCTCAATGCTCCATTCCCTCTGCTGAGCCCCATCCAAGGGTCCTCAAGCCTTTGAGATGAAGTCATAGCTTTTGGTGGGGCTTCAAGGGCCTTCTTCCCCACCAGCCCCATCTTGATCCTCAGGGTGACCCTTGGGGCCCTGGCATGAACTGTGCTTCCTTACTTTACCCCCAGATCTCTCCCTAACTGCTTCTCAGGACAGCATCCCTGCTGGGAGGAACTGCCTAGCCCACCCATACTCTCTGTGAGCCTCTCTCATGCTGTGTCATCCTGGAGACTTTTGGGACTGACTGGAAGGGCCCGTGGGTCACTCCATTCCACCCTCAGTAGCCTTGTGCAAGGGTGTGTGTCCCAAATCCTAACCATGGCTTTCCCTGGCAGAGACCCTCATAGCAACTTGTGTGACGAGGGTGTGTGTGGGTGGGGGGGTTCTTTCCTGTGGTCTCCATCTGTCTCCCTCTGTGTCCTCTGCCTATGGCCTTGCTGGCAGACATCCTGTGGTAGTCTTGGGTCTATCCATATGGCCTTGCCCATGGGAGTTACAGTAGCGGTTCTTGGTTAGCCTGCCCCACTGGTCTTTTCTGTACCACTCAACTGTGCTGCTCCCCACCCCTCACCTGCACCCTGGGCCCTGCTCCTCCTCCTGTGCCTGCACCCCAGTTGTATCCCTTCCCACTCTGCACCTCCTCCCTCCTGCTCCACCCTGCTTGTCCCCCAGGTGACCTTGCTGGGCTTCCAACTCCCATGGGTCTGTTCCCCACCTCAGAGAGAAGGAAGAAATGTGGCCCATGGCTTCCTGTCCACAGGGAGCTGACCCAGAGAGGGAGGAGCTGCTCCTTCAGGGCACTGGCCTGGGGAGCTTGTTTCTACTGATGCTTGTGTGGTGGGAGGCACTGAGCCCCGCTTGTGTGTAGGTGGACACCTCTCCCAAGGACTAAAGGCCTGGGTCTGCTCAAGGTGGCTGTATCTGGCCCCCACTGTACAGCCTACCTATCTGGATAGAGGCTGGTGGTCTGAGCACGGAACTAACAGGACTAGATGATTGTCATTCACAGGGTGAACAGTTGATACTGGGGGCTGACCCCACAGGCCAGATTCAGAGCCTGGGCATTAGTTGAGGTTGGGTTGGTTGTCCTCAGTGCTGGGGACTGGCATAGGCCCTTTTGTGAAGATGAGGGCTCAGCAGTCTCTGGGGGGCTGCCTAAGAGGTCAGCTTAGCTCCGGGTCCTCAGCCAGGTCCTGCAGGTCAGTGAGAGTTTATGTTGCATGGCCCTCTAATGAATTACAAAGGCTATCTCCAAGAAGAGGGGAGGCCATGACAAGGCATGACCGACCTCCCGTCTCATGGCCAGCAACTTAGCTTTAGGGTATTTCTGCAGGGCCTTTGGCCAAGAGGGGCCCAATCAGTCAGCTGGGGGGTCCAAAGGTTTTATTTTAGTTTCCTCCTGCTTCCTGGTCATGCTGCTCTCCCATGGGGCTGTGGACACTTGGCTCTGCTGTCTCTAGCGTGCTGGCTCACTCTCGCCTCTCTGTGCCCAGGCTGACCGGCAGTGAACCTCTGACCATCCTTCCGCTCACCCTGGAGCCCGAGGCAGCCGCCCAGGCGCACTATAAGGCCTGTGACCGGCTGAAGCTGGAGCGGAAGCAGCGGCGCATGTGCCGCAGGGACCCAGGCGTGGCTGAGACACTGGTGGAGGCGGTCAGTATGAGCGCCCTTGAGTGCCAGTTCCAGTTCCGCTTTGAGCGTTGGAACTGCACATTGGAAGGCCGCTACCGGGCCAGCCTGCTCAAGCGAGGTGAGTACTAACCCTCAGCTCTCTTAGGGACGCCCCTGGGGATGCCCCCAGGGGACCTAAGGCCCTGTCCCTGGGGCCCGCCCTTCCTTCAGCACAGGCACAATTCTTTCTAGTGGTGTGGGCCAATTTGTGCAGCCGTTGGCAGGACCTCAGGCAGCCCTGATGGCTCTTGACTCATGCCAGGTGGCTGAGGGCCCAGGGGCCTCTGCTCCGGGCAAAACCCCTCCTCTCTCTTCTGCCCTTTTGTGTGAGAGTGCAGGCACTAGTGGGAGGCGTATTTAAAAATTGGGGACCTGAGAACCAGGGCAGGGCAGGACAAGACTTGCTAAGGGCCCCAAGGCGAGGGGCCTTGTAGGATAGAAAGTAGGGTGAGGGTCTTCAGTCACTGGGCCAGAGCCACAGTAGGCTCTGAATTCTCTCCACTCCCCCAAGCAGCCCCTCTTCTAGGGCATGTGCAAGTGCCTCCTGCTCTCTGGGTGCCCACGGCCGCCCAGGAAGGCGCAGCACCCCTTGCCCTGACCCCTGGAGTTGAATACCAGCAAAGATCCTCAGAGCTTCCATACAGAATATGGGCTCTTGGAGGGTGGTTTGGCTGCAACGCATATGAAATAAATGGGAGCTCTGGAAGGCCTGGGCCCTGGGCCTCTCTGATTGGATCCTGATGACCTCAGGCTTCAAGGAGACTGCTTTCCTCTATGCCATCTCTTCGGCTGGCTTGACGCATGCGCTGGCCAAGGCGTGCAGCGCCGGGCGCATGGAGCGCTGCACGTGTGATGAGGCGCCAGACCTGGAGAACCGCGAGGCCTGGCAGTGGGGAGGCTGCGGGGACAACCTCAAGTACAGCAGCAAGTTTGTCAAGGAGTTCCTGGGCCGGCGGTCAAGCAAGGACTTGCGAGCTCGTGTGGACTTCCACAACAACCTCGTGGGCGTAAAGGCAAGTGGGGCGGGGCTGAGCAGGGCAGGGTGGGTGCAGACAGAGGCCATCTGAGCAGGAGAAAGAGATGGAAGGAGGCTCTGGAGATAGGCTGAGGGTAGCAGCTGGGCAGGCATTTAGCAATTGGTCAGCATCACAGGAAATGGTGGAGGTCACCTCTGCTCCCACCAGTGCACTGCCAACCAGGGCCCTGGAGTGCTCCCTGTGCCTATATGGAGGCTTGGAGGAGTGCCTGTGGTCCTCTATGGACCAGTCTCTCATGGTCTTCCCTAGAGGGTCCCCTTTGTCCTCCATGAAAAAGGCTCCCATAGCCCCACACAGAAGAGAGCAGGGCCCAACTTGTTCCTGGTTAAGAGGAGGTGGTGTATCTGGTCCCGGCTGGTCCAGGTCACCAGGGTGATCTCTCTGGTTAGGGCATCTTACCAGAAGAGTGGCAGGCTGGGTCCCACCTGGTAGATGGCAGTTACGGCAGGCAGGATGGTGGCCAGGGTATCCCAAGGAAGGGCTGTGAGTACAGAACCCACTCTCCTAAGTCAGGGCTGTGTCTGCAGCCCTGTCTGTGGCCAGGATTCTCTTCTGAGGGACAGAAACCCAGTTCAAAAGATGTGAGGGAGAAAGGGATCTCCTGGCCCTCTTGTGAGCCCTCCAGGGGCCCCTGGCTGCTTTGTGGCTTGGCTGGGGTGAACCTGGTTTTCTGGCTGTCCTTTGGGCTCCCTGCAGCCTCTTGGCTCCCATGTCCACACTGCGGGGAGGAGGCATAGGATCCTATAACCTTCATTCTGGACAGAACCCTCAGCATTGCCATTAAGCCTGAACAAGCTGAACCATAGAACACTGGCCCAGGGTTCAGCCAAGGTCATGAGATGGGCAGGGCCGGCTGTTCTGTCAGGAGCTGAGGGGTGTTTCTTCCTCCTACCCTGCCATCCTCTTCATGTCAGGACTGTGGGACGAGGTAATTAGAGCTGGCCCTGCTTTGAGCCCCTCTTTATTGAGAAGTCAGCATTCTGAATCGCCTACTTATTCAAGAATCAATTTCCCCCCTTTTGGAGCAGAGCTCTTCCTGCAGGGGTTGGGGGCAGTGAAGGCAAATTAAATCCCGAAGGCAAAACCTTTTCTTCTCCTGTGCCCAGCCCCTCCCCACCCACTTGGCCCTTTTGTAAGCGATTAATGAAAAGTCAGAAATGTGAAAAGTGCTCCATTAGCTCTGCCTAGCCTGGGTCAGCCACATTTTAATTAAATTGGTCCGGGTTTCTCAGCAAAGCATCATTAAGTGTGACTATTCGGTTGCCTGGCCAGGGGGTAGCTACATTTCTTAATCCTCCTTGAGCCAACCCTCACGGGGGTGGCTGGCGTGGGAGCTCAGAGGCCTGGCTCGGGTTCTACTTGGGAAGGGACCTTTCCACTTGCCTGTCTTTGCAGGTGGGGCCCTGAGTCCTGGGTGGTGAAGGACCCAGCCAGGGTTTCCTAGCAGCTCCCCAGATCTGGAATGTTGTGCTAATGCCATGCCTGCTTCTGCCTGTTATGGGTGAGGGGTGCAGCCCTCTCCTCTCTGCACCCACCCAGGAAGCCCTCCTAGAGTGCAGAGCTCTCTTTGTCCTTAGAAATTACTCTGACCAGGAGATGTGGTGTCCATACTTCTATGGTGTCTATGTCTACTTACATCAGCAAGCTGACTCACATTGGCCTGTGGAGTGAGGGGAAGCTCCTATACATGTGACAGCACCTGGCCCCAGGGCTTGGAGAATGAGTGGGTGCATGGTCAGTTCAGACATAAACTACTAGGTGAGGTCACATTTGTCCTCACCCAAGCAGTGAACAACTCACTGAAACCAGACACATGAGATCTTGACAGGGCTGTGGTTATTGACAGTGGGCCCTGCCTTTTGCAGGAACAGACTTCAGTGGGAAGGAAGTGTCTTGAAGGGGTGAGGACCAGCCTCTCCTCATGGAGATGCAGAAGTGGCCCCAATGGGGACCAAGGAGCTGGCCACAGAGCCTCTGTCCTGGGCAGTCCATGGCTTGGAGGAGGAGGGACAGGCCTGTGAGTTGGGAGCCTAGGCTGGACATGTGATGGTTCTGGCCTCTCCAGGGGGCTTCTGTAGGCCTGGACCTTATGTCTGTCCTCTCTCCCTCCTGTCCTTATGTCTGTTGGTGGGCCTGGACCTTATGTCTGTCCTCTCTCCCTCCTGGCAGGTGATCAAAGCTGGTGTTGAGACCACCTGCAAGTGCCACGGTGTGTCAGGCTCATGCACAGTGCGGACCTGCTGGCGGCAACTGGCGCCCTTCCACGAGGTGGGCAAACACCTGAAGCACAAGTATGAGACGGCACTCAAAGTGGGCAGCACCACCAACGAGGCCACTGGTGAGGCAGGCGCCATCTCCCCACCGAGGGGCCGGGCCTCAGGGACAGGCAGCAGTGACCCTCTGCCCCGTACCCCAGAGCTTGTGCATCTAGATGACTCACCCAGCTTCTGCTTGGCTGGCCGCTTCTCACCGGGCACTGCCGGCCGCAGGTGCCACCGTGAGAAGAACTGTGAGAGCATATGTTGCGGCCGTGGCCACAACACACAGAGCCGCGTAGTCACAAGGCCCTGCCAGTGCCAGGTGCGCTGGTGCTGTTACGTGGAGTGCAGGCAGTGCACACAGCGTGAGGAGGTCTACACCTGCAAGGGCTGAGGGGCTCCATTAGCACATGGCTGGGGTGGGGTTCGAGTTTGTGCCCCAGGCCTCAGCCTCCTCTGACCCGAGAGCATTGCACCGATGCTTTCCAAGCTGTCCTGTCTGAGCATGCCAGGCCCCGGGTGAGGAGCCGCCCTCAGCATGTGTACCTTTATGACCATGTGGCCTTTGTGCGTGTGTGGCCACCCGTGGGAGACTTCCTGGCATGGGCTGTCCCAGCAGCAGCACTGTCTTCAGAGAGTGAAACCACTAGGAGAGGACAAGCCCACCTGGTCCTTGGGGGCCCAGCTGCCCACATGCCCAGGCTCAGGGGACGGTGCCCTTTCCTCTCTGACGTTGAGCACTTCTCTTTGGAGTGAATATCAGTGACTTTTAAATTATTCTTCTTATTATTTAACTAATATAATAATTATTATTTCCTCCATCCCCACCATCCCCCAGGCTGCGACTCCCTACCCCCAAACTGCTCTCAGCTCAGCCCCAGTCTGGGAAGGTCTCTTATTCCGTCCCTACACGTTCCCTCCTAACTCTGTTTGCCTCTGATCTGCTTTGTTGTTTGAAACCACTAAATCAAGATAGACATGTTGTCGTTGTTAAAGAAATAAAGCAAGCTGTGTCTGGCTGCAGCCCTCGGGGCCATTGGAAGCCAGCTCCCGCACCCACGTGCCAACCGTGCCGTGCTGTGCTGTGCAGTTGTCCCTGTTCCATGCCTGCAGGCACTTGACCTAGCGTCTGGGTGCCCCAGTGCAGATTTTGCAGCTGGGGGTGGCCAAGGGAGTTGTTGCGGTGAGGGTGCAGGGCGGGTTCATTCATGCCATGAGGAAGCCCCCACTGTCTCAGTGTCACTGGGGAGAGGCAATGTGGGGACAGATGTAGGTGGAGGGAGAGTCTTGGGCTTGGGCTTGGGTTTGGCAGTGGAATGTTGTTCTTTTTGGCTGTGCTGTTGTCTTTGCAGGGGAGAGGGTGGCCTATGCTGGCCTGGTGTGTTTTGAGTGTGTGCGTGTCTTGTGAGCATGTGTGTGCATGCTGTGCTGATGTAGTCAGCGGTCAGCAGGGCCATGCCCTTCCTCAGAGCACTGTGCCATGCTGTCCGCAGCATGAACAGCAGCCTCTGGCCCTGGGCTTCACCTGGTGGGTGTCTCAGTGGAGTCTGGGTGGGCTGCAGGTGTGGATGCAGGAACTACTGAGCGAGCGGGTTCCTTGGAGCCCTGGGGTCTCCAGGAGGCTGGGGACTGTTTATAAAAGAAAACCTATTTATGTGGATGTGGATCTCTGTTGTCCCTGTTTTATAATGTATATAGTAAAGTTTCTTCTCCTGTGGTTCAGAGAACATCTCCATGCATAACTGCATGCTGAGAAAACCGTCCCAAAGATGGGCGGCCTCCCCAAGGTCTTGTGCCCAGAAAAAAATGTAGGTGGCTGTATCTAGTAGCTGTCAGAGGGAGAGGACGTTGGGTTTGTCCCTCGGTCTAATGCAGATCTGTCTAGGAGTTAGGGTGGCACATATGTGTCCTCCCTAAATGTCTGCATCTGCCGGGATCCCCAGCAGCAGAGCCGGCCATGCTCTCATGACAAGACTGTTGCTCAGTCACTTTTGGGTCAGTGGGAAGGCATCAAGTCAGAGGAAGGGTATTTTTTTATTGAATACCACATTTAGCTCTATGTCATAAATATACAGAAAAGTATTTTTTTAAACAAAGCAGACTGAAAATGTCTGCTGGCTGGTTTGTCTCTATACAGGTATATATTAGAATGCCTTGCTGAATGAAGAAGTGACTCCCAACTGTTGGAGCCTCCTGTTTAATGTGCTTCTCTTCCTTGCGGCAGAGTGGAAGGAGTGTGGTGCAGGTGGGACCCTGAGTGTCAGGGCTGCCCCCTGCTTTGGGCCACACTGTGGAGCTAGGTGGTCCCAGCTGCCTTCTCCCAACTTGCCCCACTATGGGGGATCTGGACTGGGGCCGGCCTGTGGCCAGGTGTGGGCAGGAGGGCACATGGGAGAAGGACCCCGTCTTTGTGTTTGGAGTCTTGTGTGAGCCGGTTGATTTCTCTACCTCATCTGTGTAGCTCTTAGGTGTATACCCGAGTGACTGTGGAGAATATATTTATTTAACAGCTTTGTATAACAGAATTGAAACAAATGGAAACACTAAATAAATGTATTTTAAATTATAGCCATATCTCAATCTGCTGCTTTCTCAGGGGTGTCTGTGGGCCTGGAAGGAGGTGGATGGAGGAGAGCCTTGGGGGAAGGAGGACCGGGGAGAGGGGTCTGGGGAGGAAGAGGACCTGGGAGGAGGAGAGCTTGGAGAGGAAGAGGCCTAGGGGAAGAGGACGACCTGGGTTGAGGAGGGCTTGGGAAGGAGAAGGATCTGGGAGGAAGAGGGTTTGGGGAGGAGGAAGACCTGGGGAGCAGGGATATCTGGGAGAAGGAGAGGTGGAGGGCATGGGGAGGAGGTCTGGGAGAGAAAGGCTCAGGGAGGGGTCCTAGGGAGGAAGAGACCCTGGGAAGAGGGCCTGAGGGGAGAAGGACATGGGAAGGAAGACCTGGGAGAGGATCCTGGGGAAGAAGAGGATCTTGGCAGGAGAGAGAGGTAGAGAAAGATGGAGAGGAGGGCCTGGTGAGAAGGAGGCCTTGGGGTGTCAGTGGTCTCCAGAAAGGAAGAGGGTCTAGGGAAGAGAAGGGCCCCAGAATAGGAAGACCCTAGGGAGGGACCCTTTTTCCCGGCTGAGTTGGCAACCCTTGATAGTCAGGCATTCCTGGCTTGATGGTCTCAGCCTACTCTGGTCTCTCTGCCTCCTGCAGATGGTCTCTCAGGGTGGGTGAGTTTGGGGGCTGCAGGGAACCCCTGTCCAATCCTCTGCACTCCATCCCTCGCTGGTCACTTGCAGCCTTCCCACAGAATTGGGTCATCCCCATGTGGCCCTGCCGCCCTCCTGCCCTGAGCCTGGGTTGCTCTGGGTGTAGCCTGCTTCTCCCCTCCCTGGCTCTGGGCTGGCCCCTGGTCCCCAGGCCCTCCCTCCTGCTCATCTCCATTGGCGCTCACCTTGGGGGTCCCTCAACCCTCTCTGGCTCACTCCTTCCAGATCCCTGCCACCTCGTGTCCAGTCTGTGCTATCTGGACCTCTAGGGGCCACCCCTGCCACAATGGGGGAGGAGATGCCTGCGGAGGAACATTAGATTCTCTGCCTGTTGGGAGCACAGCTTCCTTTCCAGACCTGGGGACACCCTACTAAGAAGAGGCTGCGTGGGGGGTGGGGGGTGGGGGTCCAGGTGTCGTCCCCTTGCCTGTAGCCTCTGGCCAGGCCCCTTCAGCAGGCACAGGCCAGCTCCCCAGGTACTGGCTGCTCCTGTGGGCCAGCAAGGGGCTCAGGCCTCTGCGTCCTGCAGGAGGGGGTGTAGATGGCCTGAATGGAGCCATTCTTCCTGGGTGACAGTGGCTGAAACTGTAGCTGAATTCAATTTGAGTGCAGGTGGTAGGCAGCAGGCAGGGGCCAGGCTGCAGAGGACACAAGTCGCTGGCTGGGCAGGCCACATGCACTGTGGGCTCCCTCCCACCAGGGCCTACCAACCCTCCCCACCCAAATAAGCAGCTCTCTGTGGACACTTGTGTCTTCTCCCCTTGGCTTTGAGGCCCAGCTTTATGGCCCGGGACAGATGCTATGTGGGTCCTTTGGGGGGGGTCTGTTTCATATGTGCGTATGTGTGTGCACAGGTGTATGAAATTGGGTCCATGTGTCTGTGTCTGCATATGTATACATATACGTGTGTGTATGCATCTGTGTCTGCTTGTGTGTGTATGCATGTGTTTTTGTGTCCATGTGTCGCTGTGCATTCAAGTATGTTCATGAATATGTATGTGGCTGTGTCTGTGTTGTGCATGTGTTTCTGAATGTATTTGTGTGTGTGGCTGAGTGCATGCATCTGTATCCATGTATGTGCATGTGTGTGCATGCACGCATAAGTATCTGTGTGTCTCTGCATTCAAGTATGTGCATGCAGGTGTGTGTGTGCACGCTGTGGGGATCTGGTGCTGGGCCACAGATTATCTCCTTTGCAGCTGCTGCCTGGCCCCCACCCCTCCCTTTGGCCTCCTCCCATTGCTATTGCTGAGTACCCCAGAGGCAGAGGGAAGGGAAGCTTACCCTGTCCAACCACATCCACCAGGTGGGCAGAGCACCCTGGAATGGTGAGGTGCTTCACTGTCTGTGGGGCAGTCCCAGGGGACAGGGCATCTGTCTCGGCTGGCCCTGGCCGTCTGGGGTGAGGAGTGGTGGGCGGTCTCAGGTGCCACTCACAGGTGGGAGGCAGGCTGAGGACACACAGGTGGCCAGAGGCAAGCCTGGGCTGAGCCAGGCTGGCTGGGCCAGGCAGCTCCTGGGCCCTGCTGGGCGGTGGCAGGCTTCTGGCTATCCTCCAGGCTGGCGGCAGGAGATGGCTGGGGGATTAGGTAAGAGGCGCAGTTAGGTAATGTCTCAGAAGGGTCTCGCCTGTGCAGAGAGAAGGTATGGGGCTGGGTCCTGCCTGGCCTTCCAGGCTGACTTCCAGGAGGACGGAGGTGAGAGGACGAGGGGAGTGGGGAGGGGAAAAAGAAGAGTGGGGAGGAGAAGAGGGAGAGGGGAGGGAATGGAGAGAGGGAGGAGGACAGGGAAGACCAGGAGGGCAGGGAGAAGGACAGGGAGGAGAGGAAGAAAGAGAGAAGCAGGGATGGGGAAGGGAGGAGAATAGGAGGGGGGAGTGGAGGAAGAAGAGAAATGGGAGGGAGAGAGAGAAGAGTCAGGCTGGAGCTCCACAGGCTGCGGTGGGCCCCAGCGTGCTTCTGCTGTGTTCTGGGCCCTGGAGACCAGGGAGGACCCAGAATAGTGTCCTTGCTGCTCTTGGGGCCAGCCTGATGGCACATAGCAGGCGCCTAGGGGTAGCCACAAGGCAATCCGGGTGGCAGAAAGTGGCACCCAGGAGGGCCCGGGGTACAGCAGGAGGTTGTAAGCAGGTATGGGCCACCTCCTGCACCCCTGGCCTGCCATGGTCTCTCCCTAGCCCAGCACCTGGCCTCTGCTGAAGCCTGGCAGGAGCAGGCCCAGGTAAAGCTGCTGATCCAGGGAAGAGCTGATGGCCTGGGGTCTGGCCACTCAGGGAGGCCACAGGAGAGCTCTAGGCTAGGTCAGGAGTCTTGGCCTTGTTTGGCACTCCCTCTGTGGGTCCAGGGCCTTGGTTTCCCTATCTACTGCAGAGGAGGTGGTTCCATCTGATAGTCCAAGACTCAGGTCTGGGGTCTCCCATCGTGGCTGGCCAGGCAGGTATAGGGGTGGATGTGAGGGACCTGCTGGGCAGCTGGGCAGGAACTACCATGGGAGAGGAGGAGGGGTCTAGCAGGTTGCCAGGGAGATGAGAGCAAACAAATACTCCCCCTTAAAAGCCTACAGGGGGGTCCCTGTGACGATGACCTCATCTGCCCACCCAACCCTGCTCCTAAGGCCAGGCTGGGGGTGGGGGTCCTCGCTGGCTGGGGCAGGGGTGGGAGAGACTACAGCCTACTGTGTTTGTGTTGGGCCTGCGGCCATGGAGACGGCTGAGGGGGTAGAGACGGTTCCTGCTGCGATGTGAGCCAGAGGGGAGAGGGCCCCCCTCCCAGAGCAGGGGAGGGAGAAGCTGGGCTGGGGGGATAGGGGCTTGGGGGATGTGTCTCAGCCTGGCTTCTGTCCTGGAGGTGACTTTCACTCTCCAGGGGGTTCTCCTTCCAATTGCTAAAACTATTTCTGAGGTACAGAAAAGGAGCAGCCACCCCTTGTGTATACCCTGGTCCATCTGGGGCTGCCGACTGACAGGTAACTACAAAGTCAGTGGTTTAAAAACACACAGGCTAATCACAGCAGCATTTCTGTGGCCTGGAGGTTTCTGAATCGGTTGTTGGGCTGGGATCTCATCTGAGGCCCAACCGCAGCAAGTTCTGCCTCCAGGCTCAGTGTCCTGTTGGACACAGAGACTTGGACCTCAGGAGCCATCCTTGTGGTCACACTCAGCTCCTTGCTGCAAGGGTCTCTCTGGACGGGGGTGGCATCCTCAGTGCCGCTGAAGGAGGGTTCCTGGAGAAAGTGGACCAGCAGGAGGGGCCCCGAAATCTATGGTATGGCTGGCCCCAGGAGCTGCTGCTAATTTTTCTTTTTCTTTTTTTTTTTTTTTGAGACAGAGCCTCAAGCTGTCACCCTGGTTAGAGTGCTGTGGCATTACAGCTCACAGCAACCTCCAATTCCTAGGCTCAAGCGAGTCTCTTGCCTCCGCCTCCCAAATAGCTGGGACTACAGGCGC
>CAUYON010205074.1:0-36301 GCA_963573935.1 Arctocebus calabarensis | reverse complement strand
GGTACAGGTGAAACTTACTAAATGCAGAATACAAATGTCTTCATACAATAACTAAGAAAATGCCATGAAGGGTATGTTATTCAGTTTGATGAAAATAGTTCAGATTGTATATGAAACCAGCACATTGTACCCCTTGATTGCACTAATATGCACAGCTATGATTTAATAATAATAAAAAAATTAGCCATATCTCAAAAACTTTTCTATAGAGTCATTGAATTCCTTATTCTAGAACTAAATTTAAAAAGACTTGGACAGTATGATATGCGAGTTATGCTTTGAATCTATGAAAAAGTTTACATCCAAATACCTATGTTACAAGAATTTAATAAGTACATGTATGTTTAAATATCTATGTACATATTCTCTCTCTTCATCCTTTTTTTATCCTTTCCCAAGAACAACCATTATATATATATTTATTTATATTTTTGTCTATACTCTGTCTCACTTGGTCACTCTGGGTAGATCTCCATGGCTTCATAGTAGTTCACATCAAACACTCATGTTGAGCAGAGTCTCTTCTTCGGCCTCCTGATTAGCTGAGACTATAGGAATGCACCGCTAGGTGTGGCTAGTTTTTCTGTTGTTAGGAGAGAGGAGGGTCTCACTCTTGCTCAAGCAGCTCTGAAACTTCCCATCTCCAGTAATCCACTTGCCTCGGCCTCCCAGAGAGATAGGATTATAGGTTTGACCCATCAAGACCAGCTCTACAACTGCTATTGTGATGTGTCATCCTCAAGCATGTTTTCATATTTAAATCACATTTTAAATTCTAAAATATATATAATACATTTTTACATACTGTATTACTAGAAAGTAAGATCTATTAAGAGTGGAATCGTTGATAAATTTGTTTACTGGTATACATTTATAAGCATCTAGCACATATAAAGTATTCAGTAAATATTTGTTGAGTAAAATAATGGAGATACTGACACACCAAAATTCAAAACAAAATAAATAAAAAGAAAAATTCTCACAAATTATAAATGTGAGACAAATGATAAAATTAATAACATAATAGTCCACAGAAACGACATATTTAAAAAAAATCTCCAAAGATGTAGAAAATAAAGGGAAGGGAATATAAGAAAAGATTAATTTGCTTCAGAGATCAAATACTTAGGAACAAATTATTCCAGAATGTGAAGGAGCCACAATAGATGAAGTAAATTTTCAAATGTTCCTGAGGCGATGGCACACACAAATGAAAAAGCCAATTGCAAAGACAAACATTTAGAAAGACAAAATCATAAGTCAAACAATCTTAAATTCAATTTTAAATTTAATGTGGCCATGGTCAATGTATCACTATGTTAATTTCCCAGAATTAGAAAATATGAATCTAAAATGTACAAGGTTGGATATACACATAAGTAAATGTGTATATCCAGCAAGACTCTAAGACATACTCTGAGATGGAACATGATCTTTCAGATATTGAAATTTATGATAAACATTACAGAACATACATGATGCCCAGAAACAAATCCAAATGCATGGATGACTTTACAATAAGAAATTGGTGGCGTCACAAATCAGTAAAATCAAATGGACAACAAATTATTTATGTGCCACTTAGGAACTTTCCAAAAGAAAGAGAACCAAATCAAAAGACCACCTTACACTGAACAGCAGAATTAATTCTGCATATATCAAATAATGAAGCAGAAAAAAATGAAAAAAAAAGATGGGGAGCACTTTTGTTACCCTTTCTAAGTTGTAGCACTGGATGGAATTAAACAGGGAAACAAGAATGTTTCAAAATTATTGCAAAATCTTGCAATAAGGGAGTGAGATTGAATTCAATCTGACAAAACAAAAAGCAGAAGAGTTGTTAGGCTTTGGGGGTGATAGTGCTGGCTCAGCTGAAGGCTGTTAGGTGAATGTGACAGGCTGTGTGTTTGCTAATTGGTGTTAAGGTTAAGCTCCTCTTCCCACAGCGAGGACAGAGTGATAAGGGTACTTTACTTCTTGATGATTAAATTCCAAAGAGATGGCTCTTGGGTTCTAGAGAAAGAGGTTGGGAGAAGATTTATATTTCCAAGGGGCAGAGAAACAATGTACAATTACAAGTTTTCTAAAGCAAAGGTTGTAATACAAGGGAAATCAGGGGACTAGAGTCAAGAAGAAATATATCTAAAGTTTATTAGAGCTGAGGGGACCATTAAGGCTGTGTGGGTCAGTCACTTGACATCTGAATATATCTAATTATCTGTTTTTGCAACTCAGTCTACTGTTATAAAATGTTGCAAAAGAAAGCTTGTTATTCAGTGTGATTAATAAGATGAAATTGTGATTTACAACTTCTCCTAGACTAATATTGCCAGGATTTATATTATACATGTAGAATTTCTAATTCATGGTAGTTAGTATTTTAGTATTTTGCCACTCTTTTCATGCTTCCTAGCAAATGTGGGTTGTCATATTGAGAAAAATCCATCCTGCCGGAAACTTTTGAATTTCATTCTCTCTCAACACACTCTGAGGTAGTTAGCTGGACCCATACCGTAGAGTATTTTAATATTGATGAACACTCTTCCAAGTTAAAAATATAGCTGCTCCACTATTGTTTTAATCTGCCAATATAGAATTATATTTTATAGACCTAGTTAAATGTATTTAACTGATTGTTTTTCACATTGCCAAACACTTTCCACTATAAATGTTTGTGTACACTATTTTGCTTGCTTGGCATTATCATTCATGTAATTCCTGCATTTGAAAGTCCACTATGATTCAAAATAACACCTTATTAATTCATCTTCCATCATTCTGATATACTATGTTTTGACATAAGGTATGTATTAAAATTGTTATCTCTGATGTGGTACTTGCAATACCAGGGAGGACTTACTACTCAGCCATAAAAAGGTGAGCTAGATCGTTAGTGACAGCTTGGGTGGAACTGGAAACCGTTCTTCTAAGTGAAAAATCACAAGAATGGAGAAACAGACACATGAACTCAATACCAAATTATAACTGATTGAACAACACTTAGTGCACATATGGAAATAAATCAGACAAAATCAAGCTTGAGGGGAGAGGGGAAGATGGGATGGGTAAATTCACACCTACTGGGTATAGTGCACCTATATGGGTGAAGGGTACACTTATAACTTTGACTCAATCTCTATGAAAACAAAGTATGTAAACAAACCAGTGTACTCCCTAATATTCTGAAATTCTAAAACATTCTATTTTTCAGTATCACCACTATAGCTTTATTTTCCAAATATCTTGGCTGGTTTATAAGTACTGTTACAGACATTTTATGAAAATCAAAGTTTATTATCAAGAACAAACATTTTTATAATTGTCTATTTGTTTTAATTTTTTAAAATTTTGTAAAGCAATTAAAGTCTATATACATTTAGTGACCTGAAATTGCTTAGCTATTGCTTCTCAATGATGGAACAAATCTAAATTGGTAGAGATACGAGAACAAAGAAAAGCAAAGCAGAGTGAAAACCAAAAGCTAAACATGTATAATATTTGGGAATTGTACTAAAAACTGTGAATATAAATGCATTGTAAGTGGAGAGATTGAGAAGTGTTGAATTTCTGTAAAACAGAAGCTTCTAGGCATGTTGGTTTTCTATTTAGCAGCTGAATTTTGGTGACATCTATAGGAACATATTCTTTTATTTAATACTAAGTCATTTTTGTAGCATTCCTGGGCCATTTCAATGCCTGTTTACTGGTGAGCTCATTGGAAATAGCCAACGTTTCCATGACAAAACAAATAGGCAATGTATAAAATATCGTATGTGAGGTCCATTTCATCAATGTTTATGTTTCCTTATTTTCTAATGGTTTATAATATGATTCCTTTTCAAGATCATCAAATGATTCCTGGACTTGGAGAGACCATTTTGTATTAAACCAAA
Source organism: Arctocebus calabarensis (assembly GCA_963573935.1). Lineage (NCBI taxonomy): Eukaryota > Metazoa > Chordata > Mammalia > Primates > Lorisidae > Arctocebus > Arctocebus calabarensis. The sequence continues at coordinate 32,408 of CAUYON010205074.1, read as the reverse complement.
CAAAATAAGAATTAGAGCAATGTTAAAATCTTACTGGCATCACATATCGAGTTCTCTCACACAAGAATTATTTTAAAGAGAGAAATACTTATTTTTAAATTAATTTTTAGTAAAGGGTGAAAGTTAATATATTACTTTTCATGAAACTATCCAGTAAGATATTTATAGTTTTTGCAATACTGTAATAAAATTCTATGACATGCTTTAACTTTGCAATGTGTACAAATAATTGTAGTAATTTTCACATTATATTAGTAATATCATTAAACTGTGGCATCTGTGCTTTATGTACTTGTAAGTCAACAGTCTTTTATGCATGAAAAAATAAAAATCAAAGGAAAAATAAGTACTGTTATATAAAAGTAAAATAAATCACTTTATTACTTAGCTTTCTTCTACAGATATATATTTTATACATTATAGTCTTTCCATAGTTTCAAATTTTTCAAATTTATCTCTTGCTGTGTATACATGTGTGTGTATGTGTTTATATTATGTATACATATATATAGCAATTATGGGAGTAGTTATATATAAAGTATTATATTTAACTTTTTCTGGTTTATTTCTACTTTTTAAGAAAATTTTATAGTTTATGTATCCTGAACAAATAGTGCCTCTCATTTTGATGACTAATTATTTTAAATTTAATTATTCTTCTGTTTGGGAAGTTTAATTGTAGATTATTCAATGCCATATGCTTATAGACTTAGTGTTATGTCCTGAACACTAAACTCTTCATTCAATCTTCATTTCAAAGTTATAAAGTACATATGATCTAGTAGATGTTTCTTTGACTCTTAGTTTTTTTAGAAAAAGTATAAGAAGAAATTAACAATTACCTTAAAATATTTTCAGTAAAATTATTTCTGAAAAGGGAATATGTTTTCCTATATTGAAGATTTTTTTTTTTTTTTGAGACAGAGCCTGTAGCTGTCACCCTAGATAGAGTGCTGTGGCATCACAGCTCACAGCAACCTCCAATTCCTGGGCTCAAGCGAGTCTCCTGCCTCCGCCTCCCAAGTAGCTGGGACTGCAGGCGTCCGCCAGAACGCCCGGCCATTTTTTTGTTGCTGCCATCATTGTTGTTTGGCGGGCCCGGGCTGGATTCAAATCCGCCAGCTCAGGTGTACGTGGCTGGCACCTTAGCCACTTGAGCTACAGGCGCCAAGCTTATATTGAAGATTTTTATATTAATAGTCATAACTGATATTTCTTAAACTATCTAAATGTTATACAACATGCTAACAAGTTCTATATGGATGTTCTAATTTCTTCCCAACAATCGTATAATAAAAATCTATCTATTGGGATCTCTGTATTATAGATGTACAAACTCATTCTTAATGCAATTTGCCTAAAGTTGTACACGTTAATATATACAGCAGAATAAATACTTGAAATAAAATTTCTCTGCTCCAGTGTTAAAGTTGACATACATTTCATGTCATTTTTTCGTTGTGCTACTTACTTCTTGCTTTGAAATTTTCTCAACTAATGTTATTTTAACACACTCAAAACTAAAAATTTACGAGAAAGTATAATAGCACTGATTAAAAATCTTCTCTATTGTTTAAATGAAAATTTTTGTGGCACATGATTTGTCTATGTTTCCAAGTTGATAAATGCTCTAAATTTAAAATAGTAAATGTGATGCTTTTAATCAGCTTAGTCCTCTGTTATCCTTTAATGCAATTTGATCTTTATCAATTCTCAAAAGAAACAAATTTGAAATGTAAACCTTATAAAGATCATTCTGTTCATTCAATTATTAATTTTTTCATGTTTTTACCTTATCTTAGACAACATGATAGACTCAAAATTACAAAGAAGACAGAAATTAACTTCCATATATGACAACCTACCATAAATTGAAATACGGACTGTAATTCCTACAATGATAAACACTTGCTGGCAAAGATTATTATTCCATAAAGGGAATACCAGAATCCAACATGCAAATGACAAAAGCAGAAGCCAGCCCTACAAAGGCCATCAAGAATAAGTGGCTAACCTAGATTATAAATTACCATCTCACATTAAGTCATGTCTCCTGTGAGAAAAAGCATTAGATAAGGTTATTGTAATATTTGTGTATATTTGTACACATCATCTAGTTAGTGAATTCATCAAGTCACAACCACAGAAATCATCACAAACACCTTACTTTTTGATACAGTTGCTGAGATTGCAGTATATAAAGGACTTCCCAGAGGAAGCTCCCAAGAACGTAAAATTGAAAGCAAAAACTATGTTGGGGAGTGAAATACAGAATGATGATTCTGTTTGCACAGAACTGAGGAATGATTGTCCTCACTGTGCAGTGGGTCATGGCCGTAACACCACTAGCACCACATGATGTTGATACTGGAGGAGTAATTATAAGCAGTAGAGTTGAAGAAACCATTTGGTGCCACAAACCCTTATTATTCCACAGGACAGGGGGATCTAGAAGATCTAAGTGCAGTGTGAGTTGGAGAAAGGACCTACCTCAGCTTGCAGGCTGGACTTGCTACCAGGGACATTTCAAGGGAGATAGTGAAACCCACTCCAATACCCTACACCCTGCATATAAATTAGCCCCAAAGAGACAAGTGGTTGGCATATACGGTTTCTCCAAACCATGAGGACTGTGCATCGAGGCCCCTGGGGACATCTTTGCCTCATAGAAATGCTGACACCAGCACAATGTCTTCATCTCTTACCGGACTACTCATCAACCAATTTCTTGCTTTGCATAATGTATCTTCTTTCTCTCAGTAGTACTGTAAATCCTTGGACCATTATCTAATGTATTATATTAGTTGGAAATTTCAAAAATTACAAAAAGATAATGCAATTATTTGGGATAACTTTATATATAAATTGCAACATATATTCCTTTGACAGCTTATCCATCTCTAATAAGGTTTGAGCGTTGTGGTTCTGGAATGTTTCCTTTTAAGCCTTTTCTTTCTCCTCCATGTGCTCTTGCCTGCCTGTGACACATAAATCACAAGTTTGTTTCTGCAGCTTTGCTTTCAGAGTAATGCTCCAGACTTGCAAACACAACTGTTAGGTAATCTATCTTACACTCCTCATCTGAGGGGGTCTGCATGAAAAGTAAGTGGCTTTCAGGTTTTAAAAAGATCTGGTTTTGGGATATTGTGAAACATTACCGCTGTTACACAGAATCCCAACCTCATAAGGTTTACATGAGGGAGGCTTAATGACAAACTGCACAAACATAGCAATAACAAAAATCCTTGTAGGGTCACATATCAGCTTTTTTCAGCCAAATGAATTTCTACAAATTTTCAAATCACTTGATTTTTAGGGAATTCCAAATTTCAAATAGTGAAATAAGAATTTGTGGACCCTAGCTGTCCTTGAATATCTCAAAACAAATTAACAAATAAAAAAATTCAAATCAAGAATTTTCACGGGCAAGCTCATGGTCAGAACTCAAAAAACTGATCCTTGTTCTCTACCTCACTTAATAACACTACTAACTATTCAGTTAAACAAACATTATTCCTAATAACTAAATGTGTATTTTCTTTTCCTGTCACTTTTCATTGCTAATTCATCAGTTTTCCTGTTTTATTTTGATGCATACATTCAGATATGTGCATACACACACACACATACACACACACACACCCAACCCATATATCTTCGCTTCACCCATGCTTAACCACGTCCATAGTCAAACTACTATTATTGCTTAACTGAATTATAAAAATATCCAACATGCGCTTTTGGGGTCTTCCCCGTAATCACATCCTTTTAAAGACATGGTGATCAGACACATGTAATCCCCACACTCACTGCAATGACATTCCATGCCGTTTCCCCTGTGTGGAAGTTGAAACATATATGCTGTTTTTTACTCTTATCATCTTTACAATTATACATTTTTGTTTTATTTAATAAAATAAAACATTACTTACATTTATTTCCACCACTGAATTGCAAACTTTCAAAGGACACATATTATTGAACTAATAGTTCTCTTGGTGAAAAATTGTCTTAGGTAGAGAAGATATTTCATAAAGAATAGAAAATGAATAGATAAAATAGATATGAAAATAGTTAGAGAATTATTTTTATTAGCAATAAACACTTGAACTTAGCTCTTTTTCTTGATAATTTCAGGCATACTAAACAATAAAGTAGAAATCCTACACATAGCTGGATATGGGCATTTTAAGTGTGTGTAGGGCATATGGGATACATTTTTAGTGGCAATTTTTACTACCAATTATGAATGGGACACAAGAAAGAAAATAGGTGTCTGGGCATGGTGGCTCACACCTATAGTCACATCACTCGGGGAGCCTAAGACAGGTGGGTAGCCTGAGCTCACCGGCTTGAGATCAGCCTGAGCAAAAGGCGAGACTCTATCTGTACTAACAACAGAAAAACTGAGGCAAGAGGATCTCTTGAGCCCAAAAGTTGAAGGTTGCTGTGAGCTATAACACCACGACACTCTACCCAGGGTTTTAGCTTGAGACTCTGTCTCAAAAAAAAAATAATAAAAAAAAAACTCCAAAAACTTAATCATTGAATAAGATTTAATTTAAATTCATAGTTTCACAGAATTAATGTTTATCCCTATATTTCTTTTCAGTATTAGACTTTCAGACTCCCTTCCTGAAGAAGTTCAGGACATATAAATACAATAAAAATACTTATAAATATTTTTCAAGTTGTCTAAAGTAAAATTTTACATAAATGGGAAGAATTAATTTGGGGAATCAAAAATTATTTGTAATTAAATTATAAGTTACATTGTTATATTGAATACCTTTTATGTCTTTGGTCTATAATAGGAAAAACACAGGTCGCCGTACATCACCATGTCAAAGAAATCAATATAAATTAAGTTGAAACTGGAGAGGGAAGCTCTGTTTAAAATCAGTGTTGATTTAGAAATCGATATAAGTTTAAACAAACATGTTATGTTTCATCAATATAACATGCATAATTCTAGGGCAAGTTAAAGAATACCAAGAAAACAACAAACCCCTGTAATACCTGTGTTTGCTACCATGTAACATGCATACAAGTGGGTGAAGAAGTAAACAGGTAAATATGGGTTACCTGCCACAGATCAGATAATCCAAACTTCTTTGACTAAGAGTCTTCTCAACATACAGCCATGCTAGGAAATAGTAACTTAAGACATTTCTTAGTCTGTAACACAATACAACCTACCATTTATTGTATGGCACTATCAGTTTTGCTATTATTTATGTTATTCATCCTCTGGTCAAGGATTTATAAATTTATAAATTAGAAAAAGAAAATATCTCCACTGGTTATTACAAAAAAATTTGTGCATTTTTGAAGTAGTATTGTTTGCCTACTTGCTAGTTAATAGATTACTCTTAGTTCCAAGAAAACATTGAAAGCAGCCATTTGAATCTTTGCAAATTATATATATATGTTTCCTACTTGTGATTAGGCTGTTAAGGCCACAGAAATGCTTTAAATGAAAGGAAAGTATGGTTCTATCCTTTTACTAATGATACATCTATCTACCTCCAAATTCAATTTTTTTTTTATTCTTATGTGTATTTACTGGGGTCAGATAATCAAGTTCTAAACTCATCCTAGGAAGAGTGCTACATATCTCATTACTGAATATCACTATGGTCACCCTTGAAGTACTCCCCTCGGGAGGCTATGGATCAATGCCACCACCTAGTCCACCCTTCCAGGCAATTTTAGAACTCTTTTTCTGCCGTTGCTGTCGACATATAAGGTCTGACAATTAAGTTTACAAAATCATATTCAAAAAAGTGCTTTGAGGGGTGGACTAGGCACTGGTGTCAGTGCATAGCTTCCCAAGAGGAGTACTTTGAAGATGAATACTGGTATTCAGCAGTGAGATATGCTGCACTTTTTGGAGGATGAGTTCAGGAACTTACTTGTCATGCCCATATGTTCTCTTCATACATATATATATGTATGTATGTATGTATGAATAATAGCTAAAACAACTACAGATAGGTAAAACTTTTCAGTCATATGTTCAGGAAATTATATCAATTATTTTTTGTCTCTTTGTCAACAACTGTGAACTGTGAGATGTTCACTTTACTTACAAGCTACTTAATATGTTAGCATGCTACTCACCATCTCATACACTCTGGCAGACAATGGAAGCCTCCTAGGTCAGAGAGAGTGACTGATTTTCTTGTGGCCAGTAAGCAGCATAGCTTTTGTTTGATCAGTTTCTTTCTCCATTTTCTAAATCTCATGGGGTTGCTGTGGATTGGTTTAGGTAAATGTTTTTCCTTTTTTTTTTTTTTTTTTATTTCACAGCACACTTGAACCTATAGTTAAATTTCCATGGGACATTTAAGTTATGTTGATCCAAAAAAAAGAATTAAAAAAAATACTTACTGTTCTTTGAACTTCTTTCGAAAATAATTTAATTAATGATCTTGAAAACTTTTAATGGCACACCTAAGATCCTCTCGGGGCACACCAGCATGCTGTGCCACTTGTTGAAAAACACTGGCTTGGTGAATGCTCTGTGGAAAGATCTGTAGAGGTACCATCAGCATGAGAGACAAAGAGGGCATGGGTTTGAGTATTGAGAAACTCTCAGCTTCAATGATCATTTTAGTCTGTGAGAAAGAGTAGGAAAATATTGCCAGAGATCTAGAAGCAAGATCTAGATGTGCTGAGCTATAAAATCCAGGGAGGGAGCACATGGTTCTGTTCAAGTCCCTGATAAAATGAGTTATTTTAAATATGTTCATTGATGAACTTGGAAGTTTTTTGCTGGAGCAGTGGACATAAGAAACTATAGTATAATCTGTAGTTTGTAACTGAGACATGGAAAAGTATATAAGATGGTTTTGTGAAGTTTTTCTTTTTATAAGAGGAGAGGACACCATGTTTTCAGCAGGTTTACGATATTCTATTTGAGAGAGGGAAGATGATTTTAAAAGTGAACCACTGATTGTATGGAGAATAAGGAGTAGATCAAACATACTGACGAGTCTGGTGGAATGAAAGGACTTCAAAATAGCAATTTTTGATACTGTAGGAAGGAGGCAACATATGTGTAAATTAATTACGTGGAGTATAAAGGAAATAGATATGATAATAAGGCCCTGAAAATCATGAGTAGTTATGTAAGCCGAAGAGCAATTTATTAGAGGTGACTAGAATAAGGAATTGAGAGTCTAGAAAATTGATAGGATGAATCATCTACATATTAAAATTGCTCAAGATTGTGACAGGAGAGGAAATGGAAAGAAGACTGTTAGCTAAGTACCAATTTTGTTAACAAATAAGTTGGGCAAAATCCTTTTCGCTATCCATTTTGTCATAAACAAAACAAAGAAAAAGGGTGGAAAAGTTAAACTGCATGAGTCTATAATTATTAATTTTTTATTGTGCAAAAATACACACATATACATATACAAAGTATATATTTAAATTGAATTTTAAGTGAATATTGGGCTCTTAATATATGTTATATACAATAATTTAGTAGAGAATTATTCATCAAAAAATGTAAAAGCCAGTCTTTAACAATTTTCTAATTGTTATTACTTGTATATAAAACCAATATTGCCTTTTTAGTTAAAACATATTTGTAACTCAGCTGAATACTAAAATAGTAAAAGAAAATATCATTTACATACTATTTTTGAAAAAAAAATTAAAACATTTCTGCATGTAGTTGCTCACTCTGCCTGAATATTACTTAATCAAATAACTGTAGTTTAAACTTGGCAGGAAATGAGCTCTTCTTTTTATTCTATAATACTTCAATTTGGGTGATCTTTTTGTTGTTCAAAAACGATCTATGATTCATACTATTTTAAAAATCTTTTCAATGGACACACATTGGGGTGATTTTTCATTGTGTCTATATGTTTTCTCTGTACATTCTTTTGTTTTCAGTAAGAACACTTGAGTTCATACTGAAAGTCCAGCTCTGCCTTGAAGACTCAACGAACTGAACACGTTTACATTTTGATTGCTTAATCTTGCCCCAAATTATTTACGACAGATATACTCAGGAAATTGAGTTCCATATGTGATAGTATTAAAAGAATATTTTGCTGTTACACAGCATGCCTCCTTATAACAGATTATTCAACCAATGATGAATACTTTTTAAAGCAGCCGCCTTAATATTGAAGGGAAAAGGTACATTTTTAATGCATTAACATAATACATGCATAGAGAACTTCAAGAGATATCACCAGTCTTTTAGTATAATTCTGATTTCATATAATTTTTGAGATGTGCTAAATTTGCAATTTTAATATAAGGCGATAAGGAATTAATTTATACTATACGCCAGACTTTACAGATTGTAAACATAAACATTAAGGAGATTACATAAAGGGTGCTAGGTGTGTAGTTCCAGTGAATTGCAAAGTTGAAAGATAAATGTTTGTCTAATTTTGATTCCCATTATCTTAAATACTAATAATAAATACGCAATGCACTTGATGTGCTAAATACCAGTCCAAGCACATGCTATGTTTACAAAACAGCATAAGAAGTCTTTCTCATTTTAACCTTTTTAAGGATGAATAAATGAAGATAGAAATAACCGACTTGATATCAGGCTGCTAGTTAGTGACATAGTGAGGATTTGAACTCGTGAAGCCTAACTGCGAGTGCTTGCTCTTAATCACCACGCAGTTCTCTATCTGTCTACGCTATATTGTCTTCCCTTTGCTTTACAGTCCGTGTCATATGCCAGTTTCTGAGAACTGAGAATTTCCTATTCACTCTGTCCTCCAAAAGGCTCCATGAACTGTGCAATTTCTTGGCAACTCCATCGAATCTATGTTTGATGAAACGGATTACTTTTTTTTTTTAGGCTAGTCCCAGTCTTTGAAAGCAAAACATTATAAGGCACCAGGAGATATGCACCAGCTGAAGTCTGCAACTTTTTAACTCAGTAACTAAAACAATATTAAACAATGTTCCAGAATGACACGTATACTTTTAGTTCTTTTGCTTGGGACAGTCACCTTATTCCACCTCCCCCACATTCACATTCATTTTAGAGGAAGAGGCAGGCACGCAGGCCCTTGGTAACAGCAAGATCATCCATTTATTCCTGCTTTGGGTCGGGAATCATGGACACTACAGGGAGCCGGTCAGGTCGCTCTTACCTCACGTCAGGTAGGTTTAAAAAGCAAATACCCCTATGTTCTTCAGTGGTAATGTTACACTTATTAAACTAGTTATCACAAGAAACTTTGTGAATGAATATTATAGTTATTATGTAATTATGTAAAAGCATTTATAGGAGGAATAGGCACATGGTTTAGAATTGGCCTAAGACAGTAACTGTCAAGTTTTGTTAATTGAGTTTGTTTGCACAGAAGAGGGAAAAACCAGTTTGATTATCTTTCAAGTTCACCACGGAAAGTTTGCTAAGTATCTCATTGGAAACAAGCTTATGATGATTTACTAGATTTCAATTTTCACCTCTACCCATTAGGGTTGGTCAAATTTGGACAAATCATATAAGCAGATGATAGGACAGCAAATGCCTGACCTTGGCTCGAATTCTGGTTACACTTATTTTTTTTCTTTTCCTTTTTTTCAATTTTTCTTTCCCTTTTTCCCAATTTCTGCTTAGCCTGGTACAATTTGAGGGCTGGATACTCCACAGCCCTTCTTTGTTTTGTTCTGTTAATACACTTAAAGGAGCTGAACTAAGGGTAAATACTTCTGTGGAAGGGTGGAAAAATCTAGAGACTCTTAAAATTATTTCAATCTCCTGTTTTGCATAGTGATTTCTATACACTTTTCACAACTAAAAGATTTTTTTTTAATCCTTAGGTATCAGGAAACTCTTCCTATTTCCCACAGATATTCTTTTGTACATTCATTCTCAGAAAAATAGGGTAATGAGGGCTCTCTGTGAATTATTATGCCTACACAATATATGCTGTTAATACTAATTTTGTGTGAAGCTAAAGAACGAATCATTGCATAAGAATACTTTCTTTTATTTTATTTTTTATTTTTACATATACATGTGTTAATTAGGTTTCCACTTTTTGCCTTCACAGAATTTAAAAGGCTTAAAGTTTAATAACAATAACAATGTTTAAGATAAGGACTAGAAACAAAAACCACAAAAAGAATGAATGAAGATAAATACATTCAGAAAAGAAAACAATTACTGCATCAAAATATTAAGCAATATTAGTAATAATAATGCCAAGAAAGTAACGTTCACATTGTCAAAGAGAACATTATAGAGTGCTTTGACTCTGAGGCTCAGTAAGAAGTCATCAGTTAACTTCCTATTTTTTTCCAAAGTCCCCAAAAATAGACAACTAATATTATATAAATAAAAGTAAAGGAGAGTTTCAAGAAACAGATCATGCCAAATCTTATAGACAATAGAAAAAGAAGAAATATTTCAAAATCATTCTACTTAATCTGGATACACCTGATATTGAAATTGGAGAAAATATATTGTTATAAAGAGAAAGTACAAATGTATTTCACTTATAAGTGAGGATGCAATATCCTAAACAACATATTGACAAGTTGAATTAAAAATTAATATTAATAATTAATATTAATATTAAGAATGCTTTCTTACTTCACTTCAGTGGGAGAGTGAAGCATAGGACTCTTCTACTTACTGATACTTAAATGGGGCTCTGATCTCAATTTATTGCCTCTCGTCTTTCTTCCTGCCTCTGTCTTGGTCTTGTGAAAGTCTCTCTGTCTCCTTTTCTGAATTTCTGTCTCATTCACACCTCCCTCCAGAGTTTGTCTGGGATGGGAGGCTTCCATTGCAAAGGTCTGTCCTCCTGTCCAAATATCCTGTCTGTTTTACCATGACTTCCCTCCTACACACTTTTGTTACATTTAGAAACATCAACTTAGTCACTGAAATTTAATTGTAATTCTTCTCACTTCTTTACACTAGCTCAATGATATAAAAATTTAAATTGAATAATTGGCCATCATTTTCTTGGCTCTCATTATGACACTTCCATATAGGTAATGCAAGAACTCCTGGCATGGAGCTAAAATGAGGAAGATCAGATTTATGTAGGGTACAGAAAAATCTACACCCCCATTCATTCTTCTGATATTATATGGCACATTCTCATTCCTTTTGAGAAAGCTATGCCCTGACACTGGTACCTAAAAGTTCAATGTCCAATTACATCCACATACGCAGCATAAGGATAGAGCACTAGGGGGTAAGCCAGGCTAAAAAGTTGAGGAATTTAAGATGTTACACTATCTTAGAGCCTTAACAGGACCTGAATTATAGGAAAATATGAAAATGAATCCAAATATGTATTGGGGCAGAGCACCTAGTGATGTCCAATTGGGTAGAGTGTTGCTGAAGATCAACTCCTCAAGTCAAGTAATGACAAAAGAGAATCCCCATGGGAAGCCCACCTAGGAACTCCTCAGAAGGATGCAAGTCTCAGGTCCAGAAGCAACACCCAATTCAGGAAAGACACACACAGGGAACTACTGCTGTCCGGGAGATAATTCAGTCTCAAAAATTACAGTTTAGAGTCTTTTCTCTAGCCATTTGCAATATCGAATAGGTCCTTAAAAAGATGGGAAAGTCAGAAATATTTATTGGGCATCCAGAATATTTTCCTACAAGTATTATTCATCCAGCACATGGTACATGTATTACTCTATCACACTAGTTAGATACCCACACTTACATGGATAAAAGAATAAAGGGAAGCTACTTGCTCATAGGAACTTACAAACTAGGCTTCATTCCTTTCTTCAGGGATCTTGCCAGTTTCACTGCATCTTCCTTCCTCACCCTTTGTTTTTGAATTGAGTTAGAGCTATCTGTCCACTCACAGCTATCTATAAAATGGGGAGAGAGATTCTTTCATTGAAAATTTAATACACAGCTGTTATCAAATGATGAAAAATAAATGTTGGCAAGGATATGGATACTATTCCAATGTTAACACTGTGGGTGGGAATGTAAATTGGTACAGTATTCCTGCTTATCCTTGGTGGATAAATTCCAAGACCCTTCCTAGATGGATGAAACCACAGATAACTCCAAATCTTATATGTAATTAGTGTTTTTCTAGATATACATGTGTATACACTAAAATTTAATTTATAAACTAAGCACATTAACAATTAACTGCAAAAACTAATGAAATAATACAATTCAATATACTATAATTATAATTTTGTACTTTAACAAAAGGTAAGTGAATATAGTCTTTTTCCTCTAAAAAAAGTTACTGTATTTAATTTTTCAGATCCACGGTTAACTGTAGGTAACTGAAACCACTGAAAAAGAGAGGACTACTGTATTTTTATTGTAGAAAACAGTAAGGAGGTTCCTTAAAAAATTAAAACAGAAATACCATATTGATGTAGCAAACTCACTATTGGGTACATACTTCAAAAAAATGAAATCAGTATGTCAAAAAGCTGTCCATGCTCCCATGTTCCCTGCAAAATTATTCACAATTGCCAAAATACTGAATCAAGTTAGGAGGTTATCAACAGAAAAATGGATCAAGAAAATAAGATATATTTACATGACAAATTACTAGGCACCCTTTAAAAAGAATAAAATCTTGTCAGTTGCAACAATATGGGTGAAGCTGAAGGACATTATGGTAAGTGAAATGGTGAAACCTAAAGACCAATATCCTATGTTCTCACTTAGAAATGGAATGTCAAACAGTCAAACTCAAAGAAGCAGGAGTAAAACGGTGATTGCCAGAACTGGAAAGTAGGGATGAGAGGAAGGAGCTGGGGAGATGTAGGTCAAAGGATAAAAATTTTCAGATAGATAGGAAGAATAAATTCAAAATTTCTGTTAATGCAACATGGTGATTATACTTATAACCAATATAACATGGTTATATACTTACAACCATGTATTATATTCCCAAAGATCACTAAGAGATTACTCCCACCACAAAAATATATGTAAATATGAGAGGTAATGCCTTATGTGGATTAGATCAAAGGAGTTATCCCACAATGTATATATATTTCAAAATATTATGTTGTACATTATATATATATGATATTTAAAACAATTAATGGAAATATGAGTTCACTTCTCATACACACAACACTGTACATTTTGATGTGGACAGGAAAAATTCTATGTACAGAAGATTTTGGATATGCTATCCCTATGTGCATATAGTATCTATAAAATATCATAAACTTTTTATAGGGGGATCGGGGCCACTCATTTTTTTTTTTTTTTTTTTTTTTTGTTTGTTTGTTTGTTTGCAGTTTTTAGCCGGGGCTGGGTTTGAACTCGCCACCTCTGGTATATGGGGCCAGTGTCCTACTCATTTGAGCCACAGGCGCCACCCAGGGCCACTCTTATTATTGTCAGTGTCATTCCTATTAATGACTGCAGTTAATTGGGCAAGAATGAAATGGATTTCCGGAAAGCTAAAATCTCCCTTGAAGACACACCAATAAAATATCTTGGAAATCTCTTCTAATTAAAAACATAATATTGAGATATATTTACTAATAAGTCCACTTGATAGCACACGTTTCTAGGTATTTTTGAGAGTTTCGGATAGTCTTTGACCTTTCTGATATTATTCTTTGCCTTCTCAGAAAATATGCATAGGTAGCATTTGGTTATTTGGTCGGAGTAATAAGATTGCTGAAAAGCAGGTCTGTGAGTGCCAGGTATTGATCTAGCATTGTCCTGGCTCAAATCCATTTTAATTTGCTTTTCCATTTTTATCTTCCTATGGGGGGCTACATTTCTGCCTAGTATGCTAGAAAATAAACTCATTGCTAATTATAGTGCTTGTATTTCTCCATATAACTAGCAAGGGCAGAACTGACATTTAATTTTATTATATAAAATAGTGTCCATATAGAAAATTAATACAATTGATTTTTTTATACATGAGCCAAACACTTGTCATTTACTTAATCTCAGGGGAGGTAGAAATAGCTATATTACACTGTTTGTATCATAACAATTCAGGATGATCTTGGATGGCTATTTTATATTACAGCACATACACTGTTCCAATAGTCATATTCTGGTGTGGAGTTTGGCAGTGAGAAAATATGACATAAATACGGCACACAAATCTTTACCATTTAAATTGAAAAAAAAAAATCTTAGCAGTAGGAAAAGTCCAGAAATTTTGGGGGGTTCAAAGTTATTATTAAGCTATAAGTAAAATCCAATATCCTTCAGTATGTTAACCACTGTTGAGATTCATTAAAATGTTGATATTCATTAAATTTTAAGAGTTTCTCCAGATACTCTTATAATATATTAGATAATATATATTGGCATTTTAAGGTTATTGGAGGAAAATTCAAACACCCATGGAATTTGATTTACTACAGGATCATTATTACTTTAGCTATATTCTTATAAACTCTTAGAAACTGCATTGTGCAAATTTCCCAAGGTAGAATATTTGATCAGTTAGTAGATTGTCACCAATGTCAAGAGACAAAAATAAGACAGGGTTAATTTTAAGTTTTACCAGCCACAGAACAGTTTTTGTTAACTTTCCAAAAAAATTATAGCAGTCTACTTATTAAATATACTATATTAATTATCATTTTCAGTAATGTTACAGAATGCACAATAAAATTTTTTAAAATAACATTATCTTTGAACATATGATTATTCAGTGTATAATAATAAGCATTATAAAACATAATTTATATTTACTTATTAGTTATTTGACTACTGTCAAATATTTAATGTAAATAAATGCAGAATAATTTTACTATGTTAAAGATAGGTGATTTTGATGAATACAAACATTTTGACAAGAACCATAATCATTTGCTACCTAATTGTACAATGTCTAAAATGTACAAACCTAACACTTTTTTAGTTTGGTGGCTGTTTAAGGGAGGAAGGCAGAGCTGATCTAGGTTACTCCATCATGGCTATGTGTCATTAGATTTATTCTATACAAAGTGTGTGACGATTACTCACAATATTTTCAATGAACTAGTAGACATACTACAACAATGTATTACTAAAAGGCAATTTTCAGAACTCCTGAATTAGTATATTTTCATTCCCAACATGCAAATAAAATTAAATGTAAGCAAATAAATATCCTCAAGCTCACTCAAACCCAAAGACAATATAGAACTATTATCTTCAAAATTACTGACTTGTAGCAGCATTATTTTATTAGGCAAATGGGGCCAGTGGACCTAGATTCTAAGAGTGTAACAAGTGAACCTGAAAGGTATTTTCAAAAATTCTGGTGTTTTGTTAACGTGTATGTATGTCTGCAGGCATACTGATCCATAACCTATTTTTTGCAGGTTTTTTTTTTGTTTGTTTGGCCTAGGCTGGGTTTGAACCCACCACCTCCCATATTTGAGGCCGGCACCCTACTTCTTTGAGCAACAGGCACTGCCCGCCCACAACCTATTTTAACATCAACTTTGAGAGTTTTTGGATATGCTAAAGCAACATACTTTAGTAGCATCTTGTAGGTATTTACATTTTTTTCATATTCCTGAAAGCAAGAGCCATAATTAGGCTAGAATATATAAAAGGCAGATTTGTGAAGATATATTTGCCAGATAAATGTTTAAGTGTTGAACTGCTGATTGACTTGGGCACATGTATGTTGTCATACTTGGAAAATCTCCCAAAATTTTATTCCAAGTTCTAATTCCGCAAATATTTATCTAGAAACATCATTCTTTCTTATAATTTTTTTTTACAGATTCAAAGAGATTAGTACACCTTTAAAAATATTGAGATCATGTCTCATTTTAAAACTAATTTGGATGATGAAATTAAGTTGTCAAATGTGAGAACTAAAATCAATGTAAAGCACTTGGCCAACATTCATTTTATCTAATTGTTTAACATTGGAAAGTCTAAAAAATTATATTTAAGAATAATTAATTCCAACAAGTTATGGGAAAACTATGCAAAACTTTTGAATTAAAATGAAACAATAAGCATTATGATGCTTATCAATGTGAAAATATTACTACTGTCCACTTTTGCCTTTGTTTAGAACATATACTGTAAGTCCATACTTCAGTGGCAGGTGTATACCTTGACAACAGATGTGTTTTCCCTTTCAGGAGGAGTGCTGTTTAAGTCTGATGTTGCAGCATCCAGTTTCTTCAGGACAGCAAAACACAGAATGTTCTATATGATGTCACTAGTTGTAGATTTAAAGATACAGAAATTTCTAGATCTACTCAGAGCTGTGATATATGCACAGTATGCATACTTGGTTGCAGGGATTTCCTTCTGTATGGCTAAATAAAACCACAGGCAATTTCCTCTAGCATTTCTAAAACCTGTATTCACAATCACAGGAACAAATACTGAACCCATTGATTTGTTCTAGTCTGTTTCTCTGTCTCTGTCTCTTCTTTACACACACACAGGCACCTGCATGAAAGACGGAGAGAGAGGTAGAGAGAAACAGAAACAGAAAATCACTTATTATACTCATGTTTGTGTTGAACTGGACAAGTATGTTCACTCTTTTCATATTAGAATTTGTATTATTAAGAATAAAAATAGCGTATTATTCTAATCCTCTTAGCCAAGAAAAAATACTATATGCACTATCATGTTTAATCTATGTGTTCAATTAAAGTCAATAAAGGGGCTCCTGGGTGTTTGCCAAGTCCCACTGCCATCACTTCAGCCACGTTTTGCTTTGAATTCCTGAGACTCTTTGTTGCTTCAGATGAACAGGAAACACTAGGCTACAAGCAGCATTACTATTCTAGAATCAAGATAAGCTCCCCTTTGTTTTGTAATAGGGTGATTTCAACTGCCCAAATTCACCCCCTTTTTCACAGGTTTGTCTAATTATGTCCAGATTAATAACTAATCTAGTCCTCATTATAATCTCACTGGTACATTAAAAGGGAGGAAATACTTATGGAAATACTACTTTTATTAACACCATTATATTACGATCTAGGTTTCATACAAACAAAGGTCTAGTTAGATCCTGTGTCTAATATGTAGGCCAAATATGCCTGCGCTTGATATCTAGATCAGGATATGTAGTAAACTTTGCCCAGTAACTATTACTTTCCTGGTATTTCTATAATTAGGATACTAGAAGCAAGGTGGCAGCAAAGTTTTTAAATGCATAAGTTAAAAATAATTGCATGTGTTCTCTTTTTATACTGATAAGAATGTGCAGTTCAAGGAGTTATGACATGACTTGGAAAATGCACAAAAATAAAACCATAACATATGGGGAAGTCCCATCAATGACTCAGCTTGAAGTGCTGATAAGGAGAAAATGTATTTATTCTGGAGAATGTTACAGGAAGCACTCAGTCCTTACTTCCTGGTGCTATTTCTATAAATAATTAGTGCCCTGTGCTGGGAGCACTCTAACACACGAGATGGGACTCTCGCTTTCTTTTGACTTGTGACTAGGTTCCAGCTGTGATGACTAACCCTTATACTCCTAGGCAGCCCACAGAGAAGTTTTCCGACTGATTCCAGATATGATTTTTTTCACAGTAAGAAGGCCAGTAAAATAGGTGGGAAGGATATAATAAATAAAATTCTGTTCTCTTTTCCTCCCTGTAGGTATTTCCAACTGTGTCAAGTTTTGCTATCACTGCTAATAAAAATAGGGGCTATACCTCCTTGTTCTTAGCCATTAAGGAATCAAGATAGTAAATTGAAACCTAAGAGAAGTATTTGCACAAATATCACCATAACAATGAAACCTGCCCTGACCTCCCCACCTGCCACCACCACGTGCATAGACACTAAAATTAAAATAATTTCTCCAGAATTGTTGGTCTATTTTTTTCATTATTTTCTTTCCATAGGAATTTTAATACCTATATACTATAATACTATATTATTTTTAAAAATTTACTTGTAAATATCTCTTCTTAATTATTATGAAGGACAAGGATCAGTATTCACTGACATATGTCCAACCCCTACAAAAGTACCTGAATCATACTAGATACTTTGTAAATATTTGTCAAGTGAAATAATCAATAGTCTAAACATAGAATTAACTTTGGGCTGTTGTAACTCTTGCCACCCATAAGAAAACATGGAGCCCACTTTAGGCTCAAATAACAAGGTGATGATTTATTTACACTTGCGCAGGCAGGTCACTGCCCTGAAGGGCAAATGGCCCCTAAGTATAGTACAGGCTGATTTTTATACTTCTTTTTGTGCTGATGTGGCAAAGCAAATGTGTACAAAACGGAACGTGGCTGGTTATAGGGCAGAGTTACAGTCAGGTAGTTGGCTCAGGGGGCTACTGCATGGTGGCTCGGGGGGATCGTTACATGGCGATTGGCACAGGGTCAGCTTGGAAGGCTCAGTAGCTTGGGAAACTCAGTAACCTGGGAAACTCTGCTTGAGCGAGCTTTCACCATTGTTTTAGGGAACTCAGAGAACTTCCTTTTTCTGTTCTGAAATCTGTTTTCAAAATTAACCTAAAGGGAGGGGGCACACTGGGGATCAAAGCTGAGACAGACCAAGACAGACTGGGGTCTTTGGGGGGCTGTTGGCCTACAATAGGGCTTGAGAAAATTTTCATGTCTCATTTCACATCTCTCCACAAATGGGTGAGAGTTACACATTTTCATGTCATTTAACCAAAAGAGGGGAGGGATGTGGTGGGAAGCAGTGGGCTGTGTGGTAGAAAGTGCAGCCTTTAGAGCCTCTGGATCTTGGACCCACTTACTACTTGCATGATTGGGAAAGTAGTTTAACATCTCTGTCCCATTTTCTTCATCTGACATATTATCTCACAGTTTAACTCAGAAAGACATAATTTGAGTAGACCATTCAAATAAATATCTTATTCATAAGTTTTTATTAACATGACAGATAACTTATTGCTGTTCACAGAGAGAAGAATGTGGGAGGCAAAAGCACTATTGGACAACAGGTATCCTTGGTGTTCTTTTTTATGTTGATTATATTTTAATTGGAGACATTCATATGGCAGCAATTAAATAGACTGTTTAACCCATCATTAATAGAATGTTTCCTCTAGATGATATCACAGATATTAGGCTGTAAAAGTTGCTATGGGTTTAACTCAGAACTCAGTGAGCTAAAACAATTTTTTTTTTTGCTTTTTCTTTCTCTTCTCTGTCTGTCTGTCTGTCTTTTTCTTTCTCTTCTCTCTGTCTGTCTGTCTTATCTCTCTCTCTCTCATCTGTTTACATTGCTTCCTCAGAGAATATGAAAGCTCAGTTGGCAATAGGAATGTTGACAACATTTGCAGTTAGTTCTAGGTTTCTGAATTTTCAATTACACTTAGGAATAGTAATGCTAAGATATTTATATTTGGATTATAAATAGCAGAAATGTTTATATTGAGTTCCGACTTTTATCCTTGCTCCATAAATTTTGTGCATATGGGCTCGTGATGAAATTGTTTAATGTATTTTGAGGCTCACTATAAATACTTTAATGTATTTTGAGTCTTACTTTAAAAAACAAGATACTTGAAAGACTTTGACTTGGAAACTTCTTTAAAAAGATTTTAGGAAGTTAGTAGAAGATCTTATAGTATAAATATGACATAATTGTATCAATTATAAAAGGAACCCAAATACACATGATGGATTGGTTGACACAAATGAAAGGGAAGTTTATATAACTTTTAAGTAGCTGTACTTATAAAATTAAAATGAGGAAACTTTTTATTAAGAATTAATTTTTCTATGGAAACAGAGTATTTGGGAACTCTCTTATAACATGGGAAATAGATTTAATCCTTAATGTATGACATATAGTATTATATGGGAGCTGGTGCAATAGTTGCTATTATAGAAACTTATAACCCCATCTAGTAAGTTTGGATTTACAATAGGGGGGTAAGTAGGAGTATAATTTGAGAAGGAAAACAGAACAGTGACTTCTTGATAAACAACAATAATTTAAGAATGTGTTCAACTGATACTTAAATTTTACGAAATTATTCTTTGGTATAGAAAATGTGTGATTTAAGGCTTATCTTAAAATATTATAACTTTTCAAAAAGAAGAGAGAAAAGGGACTTAGAAGAGGAGGAATTAGTACCTGCCGAGGCTGAGATCACTCTAAGCACTTATTTAAAAATTGCATTCACATGGCAAGTAGAAGAGACCATATTTTGTTGCTATATTTTTGTTCTTTCCATTTTATCCATTTCTCTTCTGAACTCCACCATTTTTCATGTACAACACCTGCTTTATGCAGTACTGCTTGTATATGTTTATCAATGCTATTTTAAGTCATGTGCTAATCAAACATCTATGCTATCTCTTTATTTATTGTTTTAAAATTTTTTTGATCCTTGGGTTAAATTTTTTTATTCTGTTCCTTTGTTTGTTTTCATATTCGATATATTTTATATAAAAACAAGAGTACAGACAAATGTAAAGAAATGTTATTGTTAGAAAAGAGATTGTTGCTGAGAGTGAGGGAAACAACCTTCTTTTATAAAAAAAAAATTTTAACAGCCACAATAGTTTATTTACAGTTGAACTCTTTCTAAGATATTTATAAGACAACCAATTTTACACATCAGAAATGGTATCAAAAGTATGAATTACAAAACAGACAACAAAATGAAATGAGGATAAAACAAAGCTGAAGTGGACAGACAAGCAATTTCTCTTTAATTTATTAACACTAGCTTAAACTTTGTTAAAGAAAAACAAACAACTGTGTTTTAGGAGAATTGCAGGGCTTTCAGTTGAAGATTGAATTTCACACTGTTGTATCCCACGTAGGGAAAAATAAGACCAATTTCCCCCACCCCCACGCTTGAACACACTGTAATTCCACTCTTGGAACTTTGCTAATTTACTCTCCAAGCTCCTTCTCAGAAAACCTCAACACATCCAAATAAAAGGAGAACTGATCTAGAAGAGGGGAGAATTTAAAACAAGAGGTCTTCAGGGAGAGGGAGAACCAAGAAAATAGCATCCACTTAAGTCTGGCCAGATAGCACCTCATGGATCCCTCTCAGTCTAGTTCAAGTCAGAATTGAGGAGTCCTCTGAGCAGGGAACAAACATAAAGTTAATTTGCTAACCCATATCCAAAATTAGGAATCCAACAAATGCTGAAGTCAAGAAGAGACTGAAAGGATCAAGGAACAAAGTCAAGAGACATTGATTGGGGTCTTTTATCTTTGGGGGCTCATTATGAAAGA
The DNA here is from genome assembly GCA_963573935.1 of Arctocebus calabarensis. Classification (NCBI taxonomy): domain Eukaryota; kingdom Metazoa; phylum Chordata; class Mammalia; order Primates; family Lorisidae; genus Arctocebus; species Arctocebus calabarensis. The sequence goes on along the minus strand of CAUYON010205074.1, from coordinate 11,245 downwards.
ACATAACATAGGTCAAAGTAGGAAAGAAAACAGCTTGCCACATTAAAATGATGAACAAAGAAAATCTGGCCCAGTTTTTTTAGAAATCTCCTTCTCAAGGTGTGAGATGAGAGCCCGTTGTGGAATAAGTCCTATTTCTCTCTACATCCTTGCTGCAATGATATTTACAGCAGGTTCCCTTATGGAGAGCCCACTCTCCTATGCAGATGGAGTTATAAATGAAAACCCATAGCCACACACACAAAAAAGGAGAAATGATAAGAGCAGCAAGATCATCCAAGAATACTACGTGTGCTACCGGAGTGATTCCTTTAAAAGTCAAATCCAGGGAGTACAGATCAACATCTCACAAAGAGCTTTAGCAGTGTGAGGCCCCTGAGCTTTTCTTCTCTTCCCACAACGGTATCCCATTTTGTCTCATGCTCCACTGATGAGCAGGCCACACATCCTACATACCTTGGCTTCTCCATTAAAAGTGCTAATAATATGGGGACATCTTCTCTTCAAGGATAAAAGCCCGTACCTTCTAAGAGATCCCTACTTGTTTTCACACAATAGTCCTGAAGACTAAAGAAAGGCAATTCCTATGTATTTGAGACCGGAGGTCTTGGCTCTATTTTCCTTTCAGATAGTTAATAGGGATCTTACACAGAGACCAAAGTGGACTAGGAGTGTGTCCATGTATTTTAACAAAACTGAGGGAAAAGAGGGAGGTAGAACCATGATGGTACACATACAAATCTACTTTTACAAATTTATTTTTAAAAATATTTTATTTTTACATATGTATGTGTTTATTAAGCTTCCACTTTTTGCCTTCACAAAATTAAAAAGGCTTAAAATTTAATAACAATAACAGTGTTTAAGATAAGGACTAGAAACAAAAACCACAAAAAGAATGTAAGAAGATAAATACATTCAGAAAAGAAATCAGATGATACTGCATCTAAATATTAAGCAATATTAATAATAATAATGCAAAGAAAGTAACGTTCACATTGTCAAATAAGAGTATGTCTATTATAGAATGCTTTAGCTCTGAGGCTCAGTATGGAGTCATCACTTAACTTCTTATTTTTCCGAAGTCTCAAAATCTAGACAACTAATATTTATAAATAAAAGTAAAAGATAATTTCAAAAAACAGATCATGCCAGATCTTATAGACAATAGTAAAAAAAGAAATAATTCAAAGTCATTTACTTAATCAGGATATACCTGATATTAAAATTAGAGAAAGTATATTATTATAAAGGGAAATTACAAACATATTTCACTGATAAATAAGGATGCAATATCCTAAACAACTCATTAACAAGTTGAATTAAAAATTAATGTTTAAGTAATGTACTTTGGTCAAAATTGAATCCAGTTTATGTGAGAATTAGTCACTATTTTCTTTTCTTTTTTTGTTTTCTTTCCCTCACCCCGTCCCTCCTTTTCTCTCTGTCTGCTCTCCCATTTCCCCCATGCCCCACTGAGTCATTGTCATTAATTGTCCTCATATCAAAGTTGAATACATAAGATTCATGCTTCTCCATTCTTGTGATGTTTCACTAAGAATAATGTGTTTCACCTCCATCCAAGTTAGTACAAATGCTGCAAAATCATCATTTTTTTTTTTTTTTGATGGCTGAGTAAAATTCCATGATATACAGATACCATTCCTTACCAATCCATTCCTGGTTTGAAGGACATTTAGGCTGTTTCCACATTTTAGCAATTGTAAATTGGGCTGCAATAAATAGCCTAGTACAAGTGTCTTAATAATAAAGGTTGTTTTTGTTTTTTTTTTGGATAGATGCCCAGTAATGGGATTGCAGGATCAAATGGGAGGTCTAGGTTGAGTTTTTTGAGATTTCTCCATACTTCCTTCCAAAAAGGTTGTATTAGTTTGCAGTTCCACCAGCAGTGTAAAAGTGTCCCTTTCCCACCACGTCAGCCCCAGAATCTGCAATTTTGAGATTTTGTGATATAGGCCATTCTTGCTAGAGTTACATGGCATCTCAGGGTGGGTTTAATTTGCATTTCTCGAATAATTAGGGATGAGGAGCATTTTTTCATGTGTTTACTGGCCATTCGTCTGTCATCTTTAGAGAAGATTCTATTCATCTCTCTTCCCCATTGATGTATGGGATTGTTGGGTTTTTTCTTATAGATTAATTGAAGTTATGTATAGATCCTGGTAACTAAACTTTTGTCTGATTCAAAATATGTAAATATCCTTTCCCATTGAGTAGGCTTTCCTATTTTCTTTGGTTGTTGTCTCTTGGCTGTACAGAAGCTTTTCAGTTTAATTAAGTCCGATTTGTTTATTGTTGCAGTTGTTGCTATTGCCATGGCAGTCTTCCTCACAAAGTCTTTCTCCAGGCTGATATCTTCCAGTGTTTTTCCAATTCTTTCTTTGAGGATTTATATCATTTCATGCCTTACATTTAAGTTCTTTATCCATCTTGAATCAATTTTTGTGAATGGAGCAAGGTGCGCATCCAGTTTCAATCTTTTACATGTGGATATCCAATTCTCCCAGCACCATTTATTGAATAGAAGTCTTTCCCCCAGTGAACACTCCTGTTTGATTTATCAAAGATTAGGTGGCTGTAACTGTTGGCTTCATTTCCAGGTTTTCTATACGATTCCAAGTATCCATGTCTCTATTTTTGTGCCAGTACCATGCTGATGACCACTATGGCTTTGCAGTACAGCCTAAAATCTGGTATGGTGATAACTCCAGCTTTGTTTTTATTACTAAGAACTGCCTTAGCTATATGGTTTTTTTTTGTCTGTTTCCATACAAAGCACAGAATCATTTTTTCCAAGTCTTGAAAGGAAGATGTTGGTATTTTAATAGGGATGGCATTGAATCTGTAATTTGCTCTGGGAAGGATAGACATTTTAACAATGTTGATTCTTCCCAGCCATGAGCATGGTGTGCGCTTCCATTTGCTAAAGTCCTCTGCTATTTTCTTTTTTAGGGTTTCATAATTTTCTTTATAGAGGTCTTTCACCTCTTTTGTTAGGTATTTCCTAAGTATTTCATTTACTTTGGGGCTGTGGTGAAGGGAGTTACATCCTTAATTAACTTCTCGTCTTGGCTGTTGTTGGTGTATACAAAGGCAACTGACTTATGGACATTGATTTTATATCGTGAGACATTACTGCATTCTTTGATGACTTCCAAGAGTCTTGTTGTTGAGTCTTTGGTGTTCTCTAAGTATAAGATCATATCATCAGCACAAAGGGAGAGCTTGACCCCCTCTGCACCCATCTGGATGCCCTTTATTTTCTTGTATTGCCTAATTGTATTGGCTAGAACTTCCAGCACTGTGTTGAATAGTAATGATGATAGAGGACAACCTTATCTGCTTCCAGTTCTAAGAGGAAAAGCTTTTAGTTTTACTCCATTCAGTAGAAAATTAGCTGTGGGTTTGTCATAGATAGCTTCAATCAGTTTAAGAAATGTGCCACCTATCCCTATACTCCTCAGTGTTCTAATTAGAAAAGGATGCTGGATTTTATCAAATGCTTTTTCTACATCTTTTGAGAGGATCATATAATCTTTGGTTTTGCTTCTGTTGAAACGGTGAATAATGGTTATGGACTTGCAAATATCAAACCAACCTTGCATTTTGGGATAAACCCTACTTGATCATGATGTATGACTTTTTTCATGATAAGCTGTAGTCTATTGGCCAAGATTTTGTTGACAATTTTTGCATCTATATTCATTAGTGAAATTGGTCTGAAATTCTCCTTTTTATTTGGGTCTTTACCTGGTTTAGGTGTCAGGGTGATATTTGCTTCATAGAACATATTGGGGAAGATTCTTTCCTCCTTATTTTTTTGTAATAATTTCTGCAGTATAGAAATAAGCTCTTCTTTGAAGGTTTGATAAAATTCTGGTGTGAAGCCATGCAGATCAGGGCATTTTTTAGTTGGGAGAATTTTTTATTGTTTCTTTGATCTCAGTGCTTGAAATTAGTCTGTTTAGGAGATCTATTTCATCTGGGCTAAGTCTAGGGAGAGGTTGTGATTCTAAATATTGATCCATTTCCTGCACATTGTCAAATTTCTATGCATAAAATATTTGGTAGTATTCAGAGATAATCTCCTGTATATCTGTGGCATCAGTTGTTATTTCCCCTTTATCATTTCTGATTGAGGTTACTAGAGATTTTTACCTTTTTATTTCTAGTTAGTCTGGCCAAAGGCTTATGTATGTTACTTATTTTTTCAAAAAATCAACTCCTTGTTTCATTAATTTTCTGAATTATTCTTTTGTTTTCAGTTTCATTGATTTCTGATTTAATTTGGATTTTTCTTTTCTTCTGCTAGGTTTAGGCTTAGATTGTTCTTCTTTTCCAATTCCATCAGATGGCTTGTGAGTTTGTTGATATGCTCTTTCTGTTTTTCAAATATAGGCTTCTAAAGTGATACATTTTCCTCTTAGGACTGCTTTTTCTGTATCCCATGGATTTTGGTAGTTTGTGTCTTCATTGTTGTTATACTCAAGGAAGTTAATGATTTCCTGTTTTATTTCTTCCTGCATCCAACTGTCATTCAGCATAAGGTTGTTTAACTTCCATGCTTTAGTGTGAGGTTGAAAATTTTTGTTGGAGTTGAGTTCCACTTTTAGTGACTTGTGGTCTGAAAAGATGCGAGATAGAATTTCAATTATTTTGATCCTGCTGAGGTTTGTTTTTTGTCCTAGGATATAATAAATTTTGGAGAATGTTCCATGGGAAGATGAGAAGAATTTATATTGTAAATCTTTGGGATGGAGCATTCTACATACATCTATCAGGCACAGTTGTTCTAAAGTCTCATTTAAATCTGTAATATCTTTATTTAATTTCTGTTTAGAGGATCTGTCCAGCTCTGAGAGAGGGGTGTTAATGTCCCCTGTTATTATGGTGTTATAGGATATCATATTTCTCAACTAAGCAAGGTTTGTTTCAAGGATCTGGGAGCGTTTAATTGGGTGCATAAATATTTAAAGTTGAAACGTCTGCTTGTTGTAATTTTCCCCTTAACCAATATGAAGTGACCATCATTATCTTTTTTGACTTTAGTCGCTTTAAATCCACATGTATCTGAGAATAAGATTGCAACTCCTCTTTTCTTCTGAGTGTCATTTGCCTGAAAATTTGACTTCCAACCCTTAACTCTGAGTTTTAATTTGTCTTTTGATGTGAGGTGTGTTTCCTGCAGACAACAAATAGATAGCTTGTGTTTTTTAATCCAATCAGCCAATCCATGTTTCTTCAGTGGGGAATTCAAGCCATTGACATTTATTGAGATAATTGATAAGTGTTATAGTGTTCTATTCATCTTAATTTGTAAAAGTCCGTTGGTTACTTTTGTCTTAAGCATCATTGTGGAAACAAAGTTCTGTCCTATGATTTCTGGGTATTTACTTTGCTGAAGGTCCATTATGATGGTCAGGGTGTAGGACAGGATGAAATATTTCCTGCAAAACTGGTCTTGTTGTGGCAAATTTCCTCAATGTTTGCATATCAATAAAAAATTTGGTTTCTCCATCAATTTTAAGGCTTAGCTTGGTGGGGTATAGAATCCTGGGGTGGAAATTGTTCAGTTTAAATAGGTTAAAGATAGATGACCATTGTATTCTGGCTTGAAAAGTTTCATTAGAGAAGTCCGCAGTTTACCCTGATGGGTTTGCCCCTATAGGTCAGTTGGTGCTTATTCCTGGCCACTTATAAGATCTTTTCTTTTGTTTTTACTTTAGATAACTTCATCATAATATGCCTTAGAGAAGTTCTATTTGAGTTAAGGCGACAGGGGACCGATATTTTTCTGAAAGGAGTATGTCAGAATCTTTGGTGATATTTGGGAAATTTTCATTTATAATATTCTCTAGATTGGCTTCCATTCCTTTGGGGCATTCTTCTTTCCCTTCTGGGATACCTATAACTCATATGTTTGAATGCTTCATAGAGTCCCATAATTCTGTTAGTGAACATTCTGCTTTCTCTCTCTTCTTTTCTGCCTCTTTAACTATCTGAGTTATCTCAAGAGCTTTATCCTCTACCTCTCAGATTCTTTCTTCTGTGTTGTCTAATCTGTTGTTGATACTTTCTATTGCATCCTTAAGCTCCAGAAATGACTGCTTCATTTCCTTCAGCTCTGATATATCCTTTCTATATTCTTTGTATCCTTCTGTTTTTGAATTTATTCTTATTTGATTCCATTTTTGAACTTCCTTTTGGTTATTATCCACTTTCTCAGCAATTTCTTTCATTGCTTTTTGATTGTTTTGAACTTCCTTTTGGTTATTATCCACTTTCTCAGCAATTTCTTTCATTGTTTTTTGATTGTTTTCCACTTTCTCAGCAATTTCCTTCATTGTTTTCATTATTTGTATTTTAAATTCCTCTTCAGTCATTTCTAACGTTTATTTATAGGGGGAAACTTCTGTGATAGCTATCATACAATCCCTAGAAGGGATTACTCTGGCCTGGGATTTCATGTTGCCAGGATTTTTCTGGTGATACTTCTTCATGAATGCTTTCTTGTATCTGTTTTCTTATCTTAATTTTCCTTTCATTTCTTCTTGCTCTTTAATTTACTGTACCACTGGCCTAAAGTACTAACGAGTCCTTTTGATGTGAGACCAGAAGGAAAAGATGAAGAGCAAGAAGGGAAAAGGATTTAAAGAAGAGAGAAAAAGAGAGAGAGAGAGAGAAAAGAAGGGGTGCATAAAAGGAAATATTAACAAAAAGAAGAAAGACACTGAAAGAAAGAGGAGAAATATAGGTGTGTAGTAGGGTACTAAGAAAGAGGAGAAATATGGGTGTGTAGTAGGGTACTATGACCTAACCCTAATGACCCCCAACCTCTGGGGGTGCTGGTTGGCTGATTTCCTTGAGGTCAACAGCTCTTTGCCAGTCAGCTCAGACACAATAACCCACCTCCACCAGATAGAAAAGACAAAAATCCTATAAATTGAACCAAAACAAATAAGCAAAGACCCTTATGGGATAAAATTGGGGGGGAGCAAATAATAGGGACAGAAACACTAGCAAAAATGAAAATCTAGTTATTAAAGAAGGCAAAGGTGGAAGATTGTATTTAAACTAGAATGGTGTGGGAAAAAAGAAAAGAAAAAAATGTTAAGGAAAAATGTGGAAATTAAAAAAAAAAAGAAAAACAAACCCCCCTAAACCAAGAAAGCAAACAGTATATATATCTTGCTAAGTATTGAGGAGGCAACAGGTGAACTTCTGAGGTGTGAGATGTTAATCACAATGTTGATGCAGCTGTACGAGATGGGGACTGGAGGCCTCTGCTGATTCCTCAGACCCTGCAGGCTTGGGAGCCCAAATAGCTCCTCATCCCAGTCAAAAGACACTCCAAGTCATGATTCTTGGCCAAACAGAAGCTTTCCAGGGAAAGCACTTATCCCTGGGCTCTCTCCTGGCATGGCTGCCTGCTTATCGAGTGCCCCAAACCCAGTCTACCTCTATGCCCCTGAGAGCCACAGCTGTTACTCTGCCAAACATTTGGATCTCTGCACTTGCCCAGGCTCTCAATCCCTGCCTTTGGACATTTCAATCACTAGATTACTCAACCAAAGCCTCCAGGCCGGTCCTGGTGCTGCAACATGCAGGGGCAGCCCACAGCTGAACGATATTAGCTCCCCTCCATCTCAGTGGCTCAGTTCTGGGGCCCTGGACAACACCCAAAGTCATCCACACACTGACCCAAGATCTGCCAAGGCAATTCAATTGAGTTTCCAAGTCCAAAAAAACCAAAACAGCCCTCAGGTAAGGCTTTTCCTGCTTGCAATCTCATCATTGCTATGATTACAGCTGCAGGCAGCCTCCATCCGAACAAATGCACTTACAACTTGCCAGTTTTTCACTGCTTCTGTCCTCCTTGTGGGGTCCAGAAGTCTCTCACTGACTTCTGGTGTCACCAAAGAGAAGCCTCTAGGTGAAACCCATCAGCCAGAGATGCCTGGAGTCTTCTCTTCCCACTCTCACTGTGCCTGGCTGCACAGAAGCTGCTACTCGGCCGCCATCTCTGATTAGGTGTCTCAAGGAAAACAACTTTATAAAAATAAGAGATTATTATGTGATTTGGTGGACAGAATTCTCAGATACTTATCAAGACTCATCCCCCAGCTGCACATGCCAGTTCCTTTCCCTCCCTGTGAATATGGGTGGGACTGCAAGTATGATGTAGTGTCTCACCTGTTATTAGCTTATGTATATGACAAAAGTGAAAGATTTTTGTAAATGTAATTAACTGTAAACTATCAGTTGATTTTGAGAAAATCAAAAGCAATATTTTCCTGGATGAGTTTTATTTATTCAAACGAGAGTAAGAGATTCAAAGAGTCAGAAATTCAAAGGGAGACAGTGTCTCTGGATCACATTGAGCAAGTAACCCCCAAGTGCTGAGCTCCAGAGTAAAGTACTGCAGGGCTTGCTCCTATGACCTCAGAAAGTGAGCTCTGCCCAAACCAAGTGAGCAGGAAACAGGACTTCAACTCTCAGATGAGAGTTCACCCCTCTACATATCCTCCCCAAATTCACATGTTGAGGTCGTAACCACCAAAGTAATGATGTTAAAAGATCATTGGGTAATGAAGAAAAAACCCTGGTAAGTATGATTAATGCCATTATAAAAGAGGTTCAAGTAAAACACTCTTCCCCTTGCCCATTGTTACGAAGACATAGGACTCAGTAAGAACATGATATCTATGAGGAAGGAGGTTCTTCCCTGACACGGATACTTAGGGGTAGTAAGCCTCAGTTGCTTTAAATTGCTAACTTGCGGCAAAGTGTTAAAGATAGAAAACTAATACATGGGATCTGTTGCAACATTAATTACGTGTAATGGACCATAGTTTGCATGTTTTGAAGGAGGAATTAAGATTATTTTCTCAACATAATAAGTGATAGATAGTGTCTCATGTAAGTTTATTTCATATTAATATAAGGGTATATACGATCAGGAATTTTTCAACCCAAACACCAGATTTTTTAACTGTAGGACACTTCTTTTTGGTTTTCAGCCCAGCACATGCTTTTAGTTTGCTAGCGAGGTCACTTAGTTTCTCGGTTCTTTCCTGTTTTCTTTATTTCTGGAAATTCATTCTACCATTCCCTTTTTTTTTCACCTTGTCTAAGACTCTTAATACTGCAAATTAGGTCACTGCTTTGTTATTGGAGAGCCCTGTGTGCTAAAGGAACATTTCTCCTTAGTCCTTTCCCTGCCAGTTTCAATGGACTCAGAGACAGCCCATGGCCTTGTGGGAGACTCCAAAGCTTCCTTCTCTGCTTCCAGCCTTGTAAGGGCCACTGTAATGTATTTCTGTAACATCCCCATTCAGGCTGGGAGGTCTCACAGCTCTCCTACTCTATCTTAAGAATTCAGCTGGTTGCTAACTAACTCTAATGTCACCCTACACTAGCATAGATATACAGTCTGTTTATATGTGTATATCTAGGTTTACACACAAAGTAAGATTTTCCCACTCCTCAGAAACCAATTTTCACCTCCTTAAAAGTGATATTACCTAAGTGAATATTCATGCCCCAGGTAAATTCCCTCTAGGCAGGTGGTTTTACCACCTCCTCTTCATTCTGTTGATGACAGAAGCTTTCCTATCTATGGTTATAGGGATCACCCAACATATGGTGCACAGCACTGGGCAGATAAAATTGATAGTCACTTATTAATCACTTGTACTCATCCAAGGGAGGATAATGCTGCCTGCCTTTCAGGCCACAAAGGAGTTAATAATCGGGGACTGTGGGAGGTAAATTTTGGTGTCAAGAAGGTGAACCATCTGCTAGTTCTCATGGGAGGATGTGATGGTCTTCAATTCCACAGATTGAATTTCACTTCTGTCAGGGAAGTGAAGATGGTTACTCAGGGATAGCAAAAGCTGTAGTTAGTTTATTGAGAAGACATTTGGTTGGCTAGCACACCTTATGTGTGTGATCAAAGTTAAGAGGGGAACTAACACCTTGGCCCCTCCCAATTTTTTACTTTTTACTAGGTATCAAGAGAACACATAACATTGAACCACAATTTTAGGTTTTGCACTGAAGTGGGGTTTGTGACTGCATTTCTTCAGAATTCTAATTCCTTAAACTAGCTTACCAAGGCAATTAAAGTTTGACTAATTACTAACCCCTTCCATGGAGAATTCAAATCTATTCCATCTGTAGCACTAGGTAGGATATTAGCAAAAGAGCTCTTCATTCTTGAAGTTCATTCCTTGTTGAAATTTAGTTAATTTAGATTTCTTTGCCCCTTTACATTGCTAAAGGATTTAAAATTTTAGATTTCTCAACTTACAGTATTAGTATGAAAGCAATGATTTCTGGTGACATTCAATACTAGGATCACAACTTAGATTTTAAAAAAATCATAAAACAATCTTCCTATGTTTTACTCCAAAATTTATTTATTTTGAATTAGAATGATGGGGGTGAAGAAGTAGGAGGATGAAACATTTTATAGGATTTGAGATGAGCAAATAGAGACAGATACTTAAGACATACCGCCAAATTTTAATAACAAGTAAGTGCCTATGGAGAATATTGTTGAGCAGTGGAGTGGGAAGAAGTTTACTCCTTAATCCCTGGAACCTGTCAATACGTTTCCTTATGTGGCAAACCATACAAGGAAAATAAAATTAAGATTATGAAGGGGAGACTATTCTGAATAATCTGCATGGAACCAGAACAGGACTATAAAAGGCAGAAAATTATTCTCTGCTAGGATCTGTAAGAGAGCTATATGTCTATGGGATAAGTGTCATAAGTGTGCAATATTGCTGAGTTGGGAGCTGAAAAACACGTTCATAAGGCAAGGAAACAGATGACCTCTAGAAACCAAAAGGAATAGGACATGCATACTTCACTAGAGTTTCCAAAAGGAAAGGCAACCTTGCTACCACCTTTACTGGCCCAGTTGAGAGAAACAGCTGGTACTTCTGACCTACGTTACTGTAAGATAATAAGTTTGTATTGTTTGAAGCAACAAAGTTTGTGGGAATTTTCAATAGCAATTGTTGTGCCCGATTTCAGGGTCCCCCCCAGAAGAAACTCACACCAGGCGCACCGATGCAAAAACAAAGGGTGGAATTTATTACAAGTTTAAACTTGGACTATTCAGCCCTGCCTAAATGGCTGGTCGGTCTGAATGGCCCCTAGGGGAGGGGCTGAGGTATTTTTATAGTGTACTGAAAGGAGGTTGGGAGGGGGG